>JANAKD010000184.1:0-30527 GCA_027627215.1 Lecanicillium saksenae | reverse complement strand
CTGGACCACGCGCGGCAGTGGTTTGCGCGGCACGTCGAGTGTCCGGTCCCCGAGTGTCGGTGCAAATGCAACTTCCGGGCGAATCCGGAGCTGAATTATCATTAACCCACTAAAGAACTGAAGAACTTATCTAGATGATGATGTTGGATGTATATATAAGAAATATAATATACCCCCCCGAAATTACTGTTTAATCAAGATGCACAGAAGTGATAAAGTGATAAAGTGATAAGGTGTGAAAAAAAGTATCAATTTCGTTTTATTGTTTTTGTATCTTGAGAGAAAAATTCGACAAATGCCGCGTTAGATATGCTATGCGTTTGAAAAAAAAGACGGATAAAAAAACCAGACGCGACTGAAGAATAGCTAGAAAAATGTATAGTCTAAAGATAGCTCGCTCAGTTTTTTTTTATTTCAAAGAAAACAAATTGCCAACAGCCCGCAGACTGGCCGGCAACAAGCGGCGGTGCTGTTGTCTCGCAGTGCATGGTAGTCTGCATGTATCGAAACGGAGGATGTGTGTGTGTGTGTGTGTGTGTGTGTGTGTGTKKTTGTGTGTGTGGATATTGTGGTATAATCATATCGATGAGTAAGAAGGGTATCGTGGATGTGTATTTCATATGGTCTAAAAAATGAGGCAAGAAATGTCATAGGATCGTGAGTTTTGTGTTTATTTGGACGCGGCGGCGGCGGCATGGCACCATGGATGCTCCAGCACCTGCGAAATGTCACCGCGCTGGGGCACGTCGCGGTTGAGCATGCAGCGGATGAGGTCGATGCTCTCGGGGCTCATGGTGAAGGGCACGCGCAGGTCGTGGTCCATGATCTCGTCGATGCTGTAAAAGGGATTCTCCTTGTAGATGATGGTGTAGAGAAGGATGCCCAGCGCCCATACGTCTTGGGGTTTGCCGCCATAGGGCTTTCCGGCCAGGACCTCGGGAGCGGCGTAATCTGGGAGCATACGTGTTAGTGGTTTGGGCAGTGGATAGAAGAGAGGGAAACATACCAATGGTGCCGACAAAGACGTCAAATGGCCCGCTCTTAATGTAGGCGGCGCTGCCGAAATCGATGAGCTTGATGTTGCCCTCGCCGTCGAGGATGACATTCTCGTCCTTGATGTCACGGTGCACAACAAGAGCCTTGGTGTGCAAAAAGTGAATTGCCTGTGCGACTTGCACAAAGATGCTGCGGCATTCAGCCTCCTCCATGTTGGAACGCAGCTCGATGTAGTCAAACAGGTCCATGCCTGGCAGTCCATGAGGCGCCATGGCAATGTAATAGTTGATGTCGTCTTCGAAAAAGCCTTCCATCTCGACAATGTTGGGGTGTCGGAACTCGGGCTTGCGCAGATAGTCCATGACATGAATTTCCAGTGGAACGGTGCCAAGCCTGCGATCTCTCGTCCAGGTGTCAACCAGAATGCGTCGCTTGGTGACGTACTTGAGGACCATCTTTCTGCCGGTTTGCTTGTGCCTAGCAAGTTTCACCTGGCCATAGGCGCCTTGGCCCATTTCTTCCAAGATGGTATAGTCGTCAATAGTCGCCTTGCGAGGCTCCTCCTCGGCCGGCGTCACGGCTGGTTTCTCGGCAGCAGGTTTCGGTGGGGAGCGTGTCTGCCCCGTGAGTTTTGCCGCAGCATTCAGCGCGGCATCTTTAATCTTGGATATGTTGGACGGGGAGGCCTTTTGGGGTGTTGGTTCCTCGGCTTCTTCCGTGTCAGACAAAACCATGGGTGAGTGCACAGGCGTCTGGCCAGGGGAAGGCTGGTGAAGAGGCGTTGGCGGACCCGAAGGGATGCGGTGGGCAGGATCCAACGCGTTGGGGACCGCGTGGATGTGCCTGGAGTATGTAATCCAGAGGGCGAAAACCATTTCCGTCTGTGGGTGAGTCGAAGAGACGTCGGTATGGTCGTCGTCAACAGCCTCCTCGGTGCTGTCCTGTGGGGTGTCTGCGTGCTTCTCGCTCTCCACAACGCGCATCTGCACGTCAATATTGAGATCTGAGCCGTCGCGGTGCTTGGCAGCTAGTCCGTTGGGTTGCAGGAATGATGCAGCAGCGTTGGGTCGGTGCTCTTTGATTGCCGTAAAGGCGGCGGCCCTTCTGAAGCGATGCTCTGGGATAACCATGCCGTCGAGTAGTTGCAGGCCGTCTTCTTCGGTGAGAGTGTCGACAATCTTTTCGAAGCCGGGGATCAAGGCATTTATGGACATGCCCGCAGGCTTTTCGAAGCCAAAGAGTGCGCCACTAAAGGCAGAATTGGAACTGCGGATACTAAAGTTGGTGGGGTCGACAACGATGATACCAGCCATGTGCGGAAAGGTGGAAACCCTCAGCTCGAGTTTGCCTTGTATTTGTTCGACGGCGCAAGGGATGTTGACCTTTCGAAGATTGGGACAGGTGAAGTAGCGCCGCTTGCGGGTTTGCGCGAAATCAATTTCGCCTTTGGTAGGATCGAAGCCCTGTCGTGGGATACGCGGGATGAGGCCCGCAATGTCAATACCTGGCTTGACACCCTTGAAGCCCCAGATAGTTTCGGTGGCGCCTGTTGCAGTTTTGACAACGCCCTCCTCATCCAGTTCGATGTTGGCCACGTCCTCGTGGATCTCTTCGAGAACCCAAATTAAGCCGACGCGCTTTTCCTTGACCCACAAACTGGCAGAACCAGTCAGCCCGTTGCGCTTCTGGATGGGGACGACGTCACCGCAAAGAAGGACGCCTCGAGAGCCTGAGCTGCGATGGGCATCACTGCCACGAGCCTTGGGTGGCTCCATATCACCACTGTGGACGGTCTGGGCTCTCCGGGGAGGCTGTGGTGTTTGCGATCTCGAATTCGGCTTGCTCAGCAGCTGGGATGTAATTCCGGAACGTCCACCTAGAAGCACAGTAGCGGCGGAGCTCGCGGGTGACAGGTCGGCGGTGGCATCTTGCATGTCGTCGGCGTCGTCCTTGCTGAGCAGCTTTCGCTCAAGCCACGCCCGTCTCTCTTCTTGTACAACTTCGAGGATACCCATCTTGCGAACTTCGGCTCTCGTAACTCCAAACACGAGACAGGCGAGATCGTTTGCGGCGAGGATCGTCCAAGGCGGTTTGGCCTCGGTGGTGAAGATGGCCTGGGCGGCGGGAACCCATCTGTTTGTGTGCCCATGCACGGCGGGGTTGATGGCACCGGGAAAGTTTTGCGACGGTAGTGTTTGCTGGGTCAAGATTGGCGAAAGACTCGGCTCTTCGTGTAATGTAGGGCCAGCCATGAACGGCTGAGCCATGGTATCCATCAGCTTATCCTTGAGGGCGACGGACAGGGTATCGGTCATGGTGCGCTTCAAGCTGGTCGGCCGCGAGGCGGGCGGGGAGGTGGTGGCAGTCGTCTTGCTCTCATCGGTGGGGGTTCTACTCGATTTTTGCGAATCATCCTTGTCATCCTTTTTTAACGTTGTGCGTATCGATTTTGGTGATGTGCCAAGCTCCTCGGGCTCCTCATGTATGGTGGCGGGCTCTTCGGTGAGCAAGTGTGGGGTAAATTGCTTTTCGAAGATGTTCTCGCCAGAAATGTCGGGAGGCCCCGTGAGGGGAGGAATGGCGAAAGAGCCGTCTGGATTGGGCAGATTGCTGGCTCCGATGATTTGCGCCTTGGCAAGCATCTCGAGCATATTCTGGGCATCCAGGTCACCAGTGACCCTGGCCTGGGCGCTAGCCAGACCAGCTTGGTTGGAGTTTAAGGGCATGCCGAGGCGATCTTTCATGAATTCGAGGGAGCGTTTGAGGACATTTTGACGGTTGTGGAGGAAGTCTTCGGACTGGTGAGCAAAGGAGAAGGAGTGTAGCGACTCGGTCGGGAAGCGGGAGAGGTCTTCGGAGAAGCTGGGGGAGGCCGGGCCGGCGGAGAAGGAGGAGAGCGGCGCGAGGGCGGCGTGGGTGGCACTCATCGAGGTCGAGCGGGAGAGGGTGACGACGGACGGGCTACGGGAAGAAGCGTTGGAGTTTGGCATGGTGGGATTGCGCGAGGGCGGGTGCTGCCGTATGCGGCGCAGGCCAGAGAGACCCAGGCCATGTTCGTGGTCGGCGACGGCGGAGGGCCTGCACCAGNTGCCAGAGAAAAGTTAGCAGCGGCATGATGGAGGGCGGCAGTGACACGGCATGACGCTGTTTCACCCAGAAGCTTGCGCAGGCGGGCGGTCGATGCGGCGGGAAGCGGCGGCGGCGGCGACAGTCATGACCATGATGGGATGGGATGAGATGGGNATGGGATGGCAGWMTATTTTAAAAAAATAAAACTTATAGACTTTTATTTTAATTATATAATTAGTTTATATATATACCTATTATAATATAATAAAAAATAATATTTTAAACTTATAAAATATAGCCTAAACTCTTTTTTTTATATTAATAATTTATATATTTATTTATTTATAACTATAAGTATAATTATCTAGAAGTAAATAAAAAGTCTTTTATTATATAGACTAAAAATGCCTTTTTTATAAATATTATACTAGAAATTTTTATATAATATATAACTATATCTAGCGCCGTTGTATTGAGAAACGCTCGTGCTCGACTATAGCTCTAAAAACACCTAGCATTCGCTGCCTAGTACCAGGAGGATGTCACCATCCGCAGCTATGTTTATGGCCGTGCGGACATCTTCTCCCTTCCTTTCTGCAATGCCAGCCATGCCAAAAAGTCTTTCGGACAATTGTCCTTGTTGCCCGGAGAAGACAATATTTGACAAGGAAAGAATGTTACGAAAGAATGTTGTATTATCACAAAACCGAGGCAGAAGTCTTTGCATATCAAGCAGAAGCGCTAAGGCACTGACCCAGCCATGTAAAGAATCGGAATACGGGGGGGCGCGGGGCTAGTTTCTGTAGCCCGTGAGGCGAGCTGCGTCTGGGCCATACCTCCCGCCTCGTTTGCTAGCACCTAGATATGCATTGTTGCGTCATCCTGGCATCTGCCCAATGGTCTTGGCTGGCCAGCGCAACATCGCCATTTGTCCGAACTGGTATGTAGGTCGGCGTGGCGACTGAGTCCCTCGGTCACAATCATGCGTTCCAGTCCGCGCCGTACGGTTCACCGCGCTGCCCTAGAAGAACTAAAGTTCTATTACGGTATACAGTGCCAGGATCCCACCTATTTCCGACGCCCATCTCGAGTACGTTTCGCCGCCACTTGCGCAAGGCCAGCAGGATTGATCACGAAACAGCGGACAACCTTATCCAGGATGCTTTCGCCAAGGCAGGCGACGTAAGGCCGCAAAGCAACCAGTGAGGCAAGAAGACACTCTTCGGGCTACAGTCAATCGCAAGGCAGCGTTTGGAGCCCTGATCCAGCTCGTCACAGTCCGCAATCGTTCCTAAGATCGTAGGTCTTGGCCAGAACTGCACGTGTTTATTTGTACGGAAGTCTAGCGACTCGAACGAAAATGTCTCAGTACTGTCGCCGTTTTCTTCCCCGGTCGGCAAAATGTTGAACTGACATAGAAAAAGCAAGCATCATGCTAACGCCGCCAGGAGGCAATAGCTGAAAGCCATGACGCGCCACAACTAATTTGACTGGCGATCAAATCAGAGTTCAGTGTCTCAGCTATGACATTGCCGACCTTTTTTATTTATCAAGTAGCAGCATTCACTCAACTTCGCACGATACACATTCCTTATACCCAACCTGTCGTTCTAACTCTAGTCCTCTAGACCCCTTCACGCACCAATGACCCTCTCAAATAAGGTACGGTCTTCAAACTCCAGTATTCACTCCGCTAGCGCCTGTCTCTTCTATATGCACCACTCCCTTATCCCAAATACGTCACTACTTCTAAGTTGACCTACACAGCCGGAATATCACATCGTCGTCTTGGGAGGTTGTGGCGTCGGCAAATCTTGTCTGATATCTCGACTTCTTGGGAGTAATTTCTTCAATGAATATGATCCGACAATTGAAGGTCCGTTCTATGCCATTATCAACGGGCTACTGTCCTGTTCCAGTCACTTGCTGTCGCGCTCGATTAACACAAAAATCGCCCCCAACCCAGACTCGTATCGATTGCAGTGTGTTATTGATAATGCAGGCGCTCTGCTCGATATACTTGATTCTGGTGGCCAAGTGGAATACGACACAATACAAAACCAGCATATTATGCGCGGAGAGGCATTTTTGCTTGTATACTCCGTCACCTCCCGTCAGAGCTTTAAACTCATTACCACCTTACGAGAGCAGATTTTGCGTGGCAAAGAGAACAGCAATATCCCGGTTGTGATTGTTGGAAACAAATGCGACTTGAGGAATGAACGGGAGGTTGCAGCTAAAGGTACGTTTAGCCTGTCAATGCAATTTAGGGTTAGCTCCTAACCGTTCATGTGTCACTTTAGAGGGAGAAGCTTTGGCACGAGTTTTTGGCTATAGTTTCATTGAGACTTCAGCTAAGACGCGCTGCAACGTCGAGAGAGCATTTTACGATACAGTCCGCGAGATGCGGAGCCAGCGCAAGTCGCGACGTACCTCCGTTAGCAGCAGCAGCAGCAACACCGTCAGTACCACCAAACAGCCCATGGCTTCGGAGGAGCCAGGCGCGGATGCTATTTACTGTTCTATATGTACTATAATGTAATATCCAAACGTCATGACTCTCCCGATTTTACTATTGTGTCGATGATATAAAAGGATACCACAGTTTATCTGCACACTCCTTGTGCGGATTTAATGCTACTTATGTAAATTTGTATGTACGACTGCGCATCAACGTACCAAATTTGGGAGCGGCTTCAGAACAGCGGACTTAATTGTCCAGACCGTTTGTTGGCCATGAAGTCATTAAACTAGTACGACAGTCACAGCCAAAGTTGCATAATATGCAGTTCTAAATTCGTAGTATGCACATCTGTTCGTTTTACTGGAACATAGACGCTACGCTAGGTATTGATCTTGACCTGAGTCACCAGCTATCGGGTTTCGTTCCTGTCCCGTTTCTGTTTCCTCATCGATCTGAATTTTGTGAGGCCGTTGAATATGCCGAGCGATGCTCCAGAATTAAAAATAATTGCGAGTCAAAAGGTATCCGTCCGCTAGCAGAGAAGCCCCTAGTCCAGGGATGCAGCTCAGTGTGGCCGCCGCTGATGAACGAATTGTCCCTCCGGTTATGACTAGTCAATTATGTGATTGTGGCAGAGGGGTTCTGTCTTCGTCAAAATGTCGGCCTAAGCTCTCCTCCACCATGTTAAATCGATGCGATTGCCTCATGTGCAGCCATGAGATCGCCGCCGTTGCATCGGCACTAGAGCAATTAATAGTGCATACGCATGTAGTTCCTGACTGGTGTTGTCGGAGAGGAAGCAAGTCTCCAATGTGATGCCTTGCAAGGATAATCTATTGGGCCACTTTGAGGAGGCACGCTGCGAAGGAGATCGAGGCGGGTTTGGGCCGCCATTTCTTTGGGGAACGTACGATGCCGGCAATCGCCTCGGTATTGGTGTGGTGCTGTTCGGCTGTGCATTGTTGAAGTCGTAAGGAGGCGAGAGGAAGAATTTGGAGTGAACCCGTGGAGAAAGTGACACCTCGCGGCCATACGGCAAACCAGGGCTTCTCAGGTTAGATTGTGAGGAAGACGGCTGAGAGAGGTATCCGCCGAGGTCTCGGCCCTGGCGACACTCAACGCAGAAGGCAGCTCCGTCCGGGACGTGCTGGTCGCAAGCCAAGCAGTACTGATGGGCCCAGACGTTGCCGCTCATAACCTAAACCCTCAAATACTCATTGTGTGAGCGTGGTAGAGGTAGAGTGAAGGCGGTGCAGGAACTGTCATCAGCGATGCTCACGTCCAATGAGTTTAGATCGAGAAGTAGAAGACATAGCCAGAACCAAGCAAATATAGGTATTAAAGAAGCGAAAGTTGCGCATCACAGAAAAAAAAGGGAAGATTAAAAAATATTGCAAGGATGAGGTGTTTCATAATATGGATAAGAAGAGACTGTGAAATGTAAGCATCTTTGTCAACATTATGATACCCACCTGTGTGGCGCCTGCGATTATACTGTTGCACCATTGCACTGCGCCATTGTCACCCTTGTTATGCGATGGAAACCAGGCCAAGGCTCCTTGCTCTATTACCCACGCCAAGGGCCAGGCGTACGGACAGAGCGCCGAGGCTTTGCGTGGGATAGCCCAGAAGATGCGCGTAGCTTAGATCCATTGGTGGTAAAGCATTGTTGCAGACATCCGGCGCCGCACGGATTGGCATTGCGGGACGGGCCTTTTGGTAAAAATCGGCATGTTACAGCGTCGGCTCAAATCAATGCATGGGTGCTAAGATTATATCTAATCGGGCGCCCCTTGAAATACGAATGACTCCAGAGAGCCAGAGGTACTGAAGTTAGAGGCTGGATTGGAGCATAAGAATTGCTGGAACCCCACGAGCTGCCTGCTGCCATTGTCAATATTGTGGCCGCCTGCGAGGCGGTCTCTTGTTTCCCCAGCTTTGTGCACCCCTTGCGGATTTGTGTTTCCCTTGGGGGCTACGCCATTGTCTCATGCGTTTTGCTTGCTTAGTATTAAGCCGCCAACTGCCGCGAAACTGATTTTCAAAGCCTTCACTCACAATGGAGAGATAGAGAAAGTGGCGCAAACCAGGCAGAGGAAACTACGAGTAAGCAAATTTAAACTGCGCTCAGCGCGGTAACTGGGATATAATGGCCCACTCCAGCTGATCTGATATCCGAATGCCGGACCACGTCCATGAACGCAGTAGCATGAGGTAGCTTGCCACCTTTGGGAGGAATCACAACGCTAAACTTTTGTGGTGGGAGGAGTGCATTCTTTTCGAGGCTTTAGAAGCGTAGAAAGCTACTGGAAAGCAAACATCGGTTACGCATTTGCCGCTGACTTCCTCATTATTTTGGCTGATCCATTCTCGTTTCCCGTTTGTCAATAGCCTTCTAACGGGGGGAGTCGTCGGCATTCTGCCTGCTTCGTGCAGGATCTCTTGCACGCCCGTTCCGTTGTGGTTCCTATTCTTCCCGGCCATTGTATCCTTTTTCGTACCTATTTTCAGGAGTTCCTGCAGGGTGGCTTCGGCTTGTGGTGCTTTTGTAGCCACTAGAGCGCTAGGCGTAGGTCGCACAGGCCGGCAGATGCAGTAATAAGGGCGAAGTCACTCTCATCGCCAGCTGACGCAGGTAGCACTGTCCACATGATCGGATCACCGTGGTTTTGCTTCGATACGCCTGATTTTGAAAAATTATTATTATTATTACTTAACTTCTCCAGTGTGCTCTAGGTAAAGCGATGCGACGTGCTGGCCATGCTCCACTGATGAACGTGCCGCCGTTCCGATTAGCGTGACGGAGCGCGTCCGAACACACACCTGCTTTCTTGCCAAAGGGCTAGCGCACCAACTCTAGACTCCTGCCGCCGCCAGCAGCTAGAGCCTCGCCCAGCTTTAAATAGACCATGCCAAGCCAAGCCAATAGGGCTCATTGGCTTAGCTACTGGTATATAGATTTGCCTTTAATGTAATTAATAGTACGGTACGTGCATCAATGAATCCTGTTCATTGACCTATTCATTTCGATAAGACCCATCAATAGAGTGTTATGCCAACATCATCGTGCTGCCACTGAACGGGTATCAATACCGGCAGATGAATGCCATTTGGCGCGAGCACTGCTGCAGCTGGAGGATATTTGGGAGGGTGAAATACTCGAGGCAACTAGTGAGAACATGGGTGCGCGTCGTGCTCTGTGTCCCCCGACTCAGTGAGACGCTTCCCACCTACTGCCCAGCCCAGCGGCAATCCTCCAATGAAACACTAGTACAGGTGGCCTCATGCTCCTTCCTGTGCTATTATCTCACTATGTGAATTTAATGTGATTAACAATTTTGGGGATTGGGCTAGTGCACCGTAGAGTTTCCCAAGATTCGCCATCGGTAGTGATGAATCGTGACGCTGATTGGTCTTTGGAGAGGGGAAACGCTGCGCCGCGCCACGTATTCCATACCCATAGAAAACGGTCAAACCATGTAGAATAGGCCATACGCCATATTGCATATGACATATGGAATTACTAACTAATACGCGTATGGATAAAAAGCCTGTGTCTTAGCCTCATACGATAGCCAGTTTATTAACGGCCAAACGCTACGCCCTAGTGGAGGTATTGTTGTGAGTGGTTAGAGGGAACGGCTTCAACTATGGCCGAGCACATGACTGGTCACACATTTAACCTGGATTAATATCAACGGCTGCTATGACGAATTTAGTCTTCCTAAATTCTAACGATCATGTTCACTTTAATCCTGTGATTGGATTTATGGGACAATTGAACCCAGTATAGCCTCATTTAATACAGCTTGGCCTACATAATCCCATTATGAATCATCCATGTCTGACACCTCCAACATGTATTTGATTTGTTGCATGATCAAACTGCCCATGTGCCCAGTCTTTAGCGTTGCGCTACGCTGCAGCACCCATGCGAAACTCTTCAACATCGCCGATGAGATTCCCCGTGCCAAGCTGTGTCATCGCAATGCCAGGCTGCCCCTTCAATAAGACTGGTGAGATAGGATGACTTGTGTACAATTCCAGCTGTCCTCCATAGTACACTAAGGTGTCGTACGCGTCGCAGTGGCATGGTCAGGTGCTAGAGAGTAGAGGTCATGAATACAAAAGCGATTTCTTAAATTTTTTGGCGGAGTCTCCGCGCGGATCAAGCAAACGGCCGGGAATCGACAAAATCATTACGCCGCTCAGGTTGTGGGCAATGCTATTCGCCAGATGGGCTTTCGGCCCCCACCCCAAACCGTTTCGTCCCAAAGTCTAGACCATTCCAACATCACGAGGTAATTTCCCATACTTTGGAAACAAGGCCGGAGAGCTTGCGTCTCCCTTTTTACACCTCATTTTCTACGTGATGAAAACACCTTGGTACCTGCAGAATCGCTGCTTCGTCTGTGCTAGGACGCCATCCTTACCACGTACCGTTACCAAACGCTTTTCTTCCAACCCTAACCCTTGAACGGAGACCAGTCCATGTGCTCTCCTTGAGATCGTGGCCGAGGTCGGTCGCTATACTCTCTCGCGTGACAATCGCTGCTTGGATCAACAACATAGAATGCAGACCGATATTTTAACAAGCATCACACACATTATCTCGTCGCTCGCCAATGACGTAGATAACCTTCCGCTGCATCAGCAAGTCGATGCTGGCCGCCACGGCCTAACCAGCCCTCACCTTCCTAGGCATCTCGGCTCGGAGCTACAGAAACTGGTGCGAGCCATCAATGGATTAAAGGAAAAGGCTGCGCCCGCTGCGATCTTTCCCACTTCCCCGGACGAAATTGACGAACCGCTTTTTGCGAACCCGGAAGCACCAAACTCTCCCCCGTCTTCGTCGAATAATGGCAAACACGTTGAACTGTTGCCGGCGATAACGCCCTTGGCAGAAGCTAGAGAGCCCTGGCAACACGCTCAAAACAGTACGTCTCAGATGAGCCTGATAGGGCAGGATCTCGGCCCGCATGCCTTGACGGGCAAGGAAATCCTTGTTTCGGCAGAGCAGCAACATGTCAGCAGCTCGCTGCAACAAGAGCTTCTGAAGCATAAAAAGGCCAATGAAGCATTCCAAGAGGCGCTGAGAGAGATTGGCGACATTATCACTGCCGTCGCACGCGGTGATCTGACCATGAAAGTGCGGATCGATACCATTGAGCTCGATTCAGAAATCACGACTTTCAAGCGCACCATCAATGCCATGATGGATCAGTTACAGAATTTTGCAAGTGAGGTTTCTCGAGTGGCTCGTGAAGTTGGTACCGAAGGCTTGCTTGGCGGCCAAGCCAGCATCAATGGCGTGGATGGGACCTGGAGGGAGCTCACAGACAACGGTACAGTGACAATCGCCCGGCAGCTAACCGCGACATTGCACTAACATGGCGGCATTTACAGTCAATATTATGGCTCAAAATCTCACAGACCAAGGTATGCGACCTGAAAGGTGACACAAAACGGAGTTCTCGACGAACAACGCGTTCCTAATACCCCATCTAGTCCGAGAGATTGCATCTGTGACAACGGCCGTGGCTCAGGGTGACTTGACTCAGAAGATTGAACGCCCAGCAAAAGGTGAGATCCTGCGACTGCAGCAAACCATCAATGGCATGGTGGACCAGCTGCGAACATTTGCATCCGAAGTCACTCGCGTGGCTCGAGACGTTGGCACAGAGGGTATTCTCGGTGGACAGGCAGATGTCAAGGGAGCACAGGGCATGTGGAACGACTTGACCATCAATGTGAATGCAATGGCAAACAACTTGACGACACAGGTGCGCGACATTATCAAGGTAACGACTGCAGTTGCGAAGGGCGACCTCACGCAGAAGGTACAAGTTGACTGCAGCGGTGAGATCTTGGATTTAAAATCAACAATCAACTCCATGGTAGACCAGCTGCAGCAATTTGCTCGCGAGGTCACCAAGATCGCATGGGAAGTTGGCACCGAAGGCCGGCTTGGCGGTCAGGCCACTGTGCTGGATGTGGAGGGAACATGGAAAGATCTCACAGAAAACGTCAACGGCATGGCTATGAATCTGACGACACAAGTTCGGGAGATTGCCAAGGTCACAACAGCAGTGGCCAAGGGTGATCTCAGTAAAAAGATTGGGGTAGAGGTGAAGGGAGAGTTCTTGGAGCTGAAAAATACAATCAACCAAATGGTGGACCGCCTAGGAACATTTGCCGCCGAAGTTAGCAAGGTTGCTCGCGAAGTCGGCACTGATGGCACCCTAGGAGGCCAAGCACAGGTATCTAATGTGGAGGGCAAGTGGAAAGATTTGACAGAAAATGTCAACACAATGGCATCAAATCTTACTGTTCAGGTCAGAAGTATATCTGCAGTCACACAGGCTATCGCCAACGGCGATATGAGTCAAAAGATCGATGTGGAGGCCAGCGGCGAAATACAAGTTCTCAAAGAAACCATTAACAACATGGTTGAACGGCTGTCAAGCTTTTGTTACGAGATGCAAAAGGTAGCAAAGGACGTTGGCCTTGATGGTAAGATGGGAGCACAGGCTGATAGCGAAGGCCTAAGTGGCCTATGGAGAGAGATCACCATGGATGTCAACACCATGGCAAGCAATTTGGTGAGTGAACTTTGCTAGGAGGGATTTCATCTCTATAGTATGGCACGCTAATTTAGGTGCCAAGACAACTCAAGTACGAGCGTTCTCCGATATTACAAATCTTGCAACCGATGGGGATTTTACCAAGCTAGTCGACGTTGAAGCATCCGGTGAGATGGACGAGTTAAAGAAGAAAATCAATCAGATGATTTCAAACCTCAGAGACAGCATTCAGAGGAATACTCAAGCAAGAGAGGCAGCAGAGTTTGCGAATAAGTCAAAATCGGAATTTTTGGCCAACATGTCGCACGAAATCCGGACGCCAATGAACGGCATCATTGGTATGACTCAGCTGACTCTGGATACGGAGCTCACTCAGTATCAAAGGGACATGCTCAACATTGTGAAGAATCTCGCCAATAGTCTGCTCACAATCATCAACGATATTCTGGACTTGTCGAAAATTGAAGCTAGAATGATGATTCTCGAAGATATTCCCTACACACTTCGAAGTTCAGTCTTCAACGTTTTAAAGACTTTAGCTGTCAAAGCCAACGAAAAGCTCTTGGAACTTAGCTTGCAAGTGGATAGCTCTGTCCCCGATCGAGTAATTGGCGATTCCTTTCGGCTGCGGCAAATCATTCTTAACCTGGTGGGCAACGCAATCAAATTTACAGAACGCGGAGAAATAAACCTCATCATAAAAGAAAGGTCCGGTCAAAGTCCTAGGAATGACAATTCTGCATATTTCGAGGTTGAGTTTATCGTGACTGACACTGGGATTGGCATTGCGGAAGATAAACTGGATCTCATCTTTGAGACATTTCAACAAGCCGACGGCTCTATGACCCGGAAATTCGGAGGAACCGGCCTCGGCCTGTCCATTTCCAAGCGACTTGTTGGGCTCATGGGTGGCGAGCTGTGGGCCAAGAGCGAAGTGGGCAAGGGAAGCGAATTCCACTTTACCTGCAAGGTCAGCATTGCTTCAGACGACAGCCCAGCGACCCAGAAGCAGATCTTGCCCTACGTGGGACATCGCGTGCTTCTCGTGGATGACGATAATTCGCCACGCAGAGCGGACCTGAAGCAAAAATTTGAAGAGCTTGGGCTGCACCCGATTGTAGTTGCCCCAGATGACGCATTACCCCTGCCAGACATCAACCCAGTTCCTATCGATGCAGTTCTTGTTGATTCAACCCAATCTGCCGCAAGCATCAGGGCGTGGGATGGATTTGCAGACGTTCCGATAATACTCTTGGCTCCGATTGGGCCGGTCAGCCTAAAGACCTGTTTGGACTTAGGCATAACGTCGTACATGAGCGCGCCCTGCAAGCTGATGGATCTGGTTGCAGGCATGATGCCGGCTCTCGAAGATAAGGCAACGCTGCCCTGCTCCAGCGGCACCAAAACCCTGGATATTCTGCTGGCTGAGGACAATGTAATAAACCAGCAGGTCGCCATACGGATCCTCAGCAAGTACGATCACAAGGTCACAGTTGTGGGCAACGGGCTAGAGGCGGTGGAGATTGTCAAGCGGAAGCGCTTTGACATTGTCCTCATGGACATTCAGATGCCTGTCATGGGCGGCCTCGAGGCGACCGCCAACATTCGGCGCTATGAGCGAGACACTGGTGCTCCCAAGCTGCCCATTATTGCGTTGACGGCCCATGCCATGATGGGCGACCGCGAACGATGCATGCAAGCCCAAATGGACGAGTATTTGTCGAAGCCGCTGCAACCAAAGCTGCTGGTGGAAACTATTCTCAAGTGTGCGAACAGATCGATGTGAGCTCGCGCGATTTCAAACAAATCGCCGGCGGCTTGAGTCCGTAGACAGCCCCTATGTCGAGTACCGAGAAGTCACGGATGAGACAACCATTGATTTACTCACATACGGGAAACCCTCCCTCGCGCGCCTGCTGCCAACGCACCACTCAACCCTCCCACGATGGGTGAAGGATTCGATGGCTGCACGGCTACCATTCGTCGTCGACCTGGTGCAGTCTGCACTCAGCAACATCAATCTCTCGATCGACGGATGGCGGGCTCAAAGTGCGCGCAAACAGCGGCGTATTCTCTGCGATCGTGAAGCAAGGGCTGCCACACAACGAGGTGCGACACCTGAGGGTTTTCTTTCCAATGATGAACTTCATGACTGCGAATGTCGGAGGAAGGAAATTGGAAGGTGAACGGTGTTTGCCGGAGTGTATAGGAAAGTTCTTCAAAGCAATCGATGTCGCTCCCCTCGAATCCATACACGTAAGATTTACGGAATGGTCATGAAGGAAGCTTGTCCAAAGTTGAACTTGGCTAGCTCGATAGCAAAGGGGGCTGCCGGCTGGAAGGTGGGCAGGGTTGAACAGCAGCTGTGCAGCAGTGGCTTGGATGAACAAAAAGCTCCACAACTCGTCCTAGGTTAGCGCACCAATCCCACGTTAGCGTGGCGTGGACAGTCGACGCCCTACATAACTCCACTAAATTGGCCAGGTGCTATTGTGAACGAGGAGTCGAAAAAGTACTACGTACTAGCCACCAACCAGCCGCCAAGAAACCTAGGCAGAACAGCACAAGTCAGGCCAGAAACGACGGGAGTCAACCGACACAGCTAGGAAGCCACTCTTGGATGTCCCAATCGAGAAGGACAAGAAGCACTGAAAGAGGAATAGAGACGGGCAATCGATACGCGCCCAAACCTGAAAGCTGGTGCTGTCCAGAAGCAGCCACATATGACCATTAGGGGTGGAAGGACTAATAGACCAACTCTATGTGCAAACATTTTCTGACAACCTACTAGGTTGCCAACAGTTTCCTACCATATTATTAATTTGTGGCGTTCTTGAATAACACCAGTTTTTAATCTTTGGCCTGTTCATTATCTGTCTTCATTTCTCCACTTGCGCGCAAGTTCGCAACTGCCTAGTTCGTGCTGTCCTGCTTCGTCACTAGCAGTTCTGGCCCATGGCGTTTTATTATCTCGGCCAGCTAATTTTGTAATTGTTCAGCTTTTCTCCCATGGCCATTGCCGGACCGCCTGTCTTTTTGGTATAGTATTTCTTCTATGCAAGCAGATGCCGCACGGGAAACGGAAGCTCGGCTTCAGGGTAAGAGAGTAAGATCCTTCACTGAAGCGTTATAGTTTGGTGGGTAGATTCCACTGAAGACGATCGCAGTTGGCGCACGCCTAAGGAGGCTTTGCCCTCCCAGGCGTATAACATCCAGAGAGCCGTCCGCCAAAAATATACTGGACGGACAGCACCAACGGACAGAAAGCCACTAACTATTTGGAATGCAACTCGCCAGACAGAAGCCAGTAATCGCTCAGCAATTAGCGCCTTTGACAGGATAGTTTGACAACTCAGCATGGATCAGGGCTCGCGATACAGCCCTAGACGGGGAAGGATTAACACAGGCAAGACCGAGTGCTGTTCTAGCCCTTTGTCAACGATATCTTCACCTAAGAAAAGGTGCGCACGGCGCCAATGCTGGTGAGGGGCAGGCTGCAGGGGAGGTTGTGGATGAACCACAACATGGGAACCTTCAGTCAAATTTAGGTACGCATAATGTATGCGCGGCCGAGTGTGTAACGCTAGCGGCCGACCGCCGTTTGCACTTGACAGCTCGCAGTTAATTAGCAGCTGGCAGCTGGTTATTCGGTCTGCGAATGACGCATTGGGTGGACTTACCAGCTGCTTCAGGTCCTACCCATCCTGCCTATAGGAGGCATTGTGTTTTCGCCTAAGCATAGTAAACAGTAGGTCATGATTTTGTCTAGTCTATATACATTCCCGGCCGTCATAAGCTGCAATGTTCCTTCGTTGCTTTCTCCGCCATTTGCTAGTGTAAAAGGCGTTTCCAGGAGCCAAGGTCATGTTGACTATGTGAAGGTTGCAGGGGTTTAGGTAGTGTTGGCTCCGGTGCGGCAATGTCTTCGGCTCCAGGTGGCGAGAGCGTGACGCGGAATTGCCTAGCTTGGCAGCGGAAGTTGCTGGATTCTCCGCGAGTAGTCGTGATTGTCTCGCAGCGTGTTCATGCTCCCAGCCCTAGAGTCGTACATGTATGGACTTCGCGTGGAAGGGTCCATGCGAGGGTCAATACATAGCATGCTGTGTCTATTGCTGGAGGGTATCGGATAAGTAGGAGAGTCACCGGATATATTCATTTCCGGACGGTGGGTGTTCGTTATGCCGGAAGAGCTGCCCCTAACGTCGTCATCATCTCGGTAGTGATAATCCCGGCGTTGACGGCGATGGAAAAACCAGCAGATATAAATGACTGCCGTAACCAGAACTAAGGCGATGATGCCTACTATAATGCCCACTACCGAGCCCACGCCAAGCCCGGAGTGTCCTACGGAACTCGTTATAGGATGGCGGGCTCCCGCAGAATTTGAAGACATAACGAATATGGTGGTTGTAGTTCCGCTGACCGTGACAATCTGAATCCAGGGGCTTCTAGGCGTAGCTGTCGAGGGATCATTGCCAGACTATCATACTGGTCAGTATGTCGGAGTATGCTCAAGCAAAGCCTTCGGGTGGTAATGGCATGAGCCTCAACGAAAATAAGAAACGACACGACGAGGGCATGAAACCTACAGAGGATAACGTCAAGCTTAGTGTCCTTTGAAGTGAAGAAGAAACCGAAGAGGGTGAAGTAGGAGTATAACTAGGCGTAGATATGGCCATAGGCATAGATGTAGATGTTGATATAGCCGTAGATGTTGAAGTAAATGTAGATGTTGATATAGATGTGGATTCCTGTATTCTCGGTCACCATCTCACACCATAGCCTGTGATTAGGGGTCGATCCGAAGAACGAACGAGCAACTCTGCGACAGCGGCAACAAGTGGGAAATGCTTAGACAATGCGCATTGGCAACTTACTAGTCTGAGGCTACGAGATACATCTGTACCATGAGTGCCAATCTGTATATACCCAAAAACATTGGGGCCACCGCAATTTTCGAACGGGTAACCCAGGCATTGGCTATGACAACTGTCCAGGTCGACAATATCGGATTGAAGAGGTGCATGGTTTGAACACCAGCAGTTCTCGCCCTGCGTGATAGCGAACGCATACTCCAATTTACATGTGTCTAGGCAGAGGCCGTTTGACTGCAGATTGCTAACGTCTTATCGTTCATGCTCTTGGTTACTCATACGCTGCTAGAGTGTACTTGGGAAATAGGGCCTTAATTACTTACTAGGGGGTACGTTCGCTGTATTTGACAGGGAACAGACGTTTGGTGCCAGTGCAGCGATCAAGTATTGTGGCCCGGACGCCAGGAGAATCAGCAAACCTGCTTTGCCAGGCGCAACGCTTGCCAGCCGAGCCATTATGGTAAGGGTTCAATGTTGAGCAACGTGTGACCATGAAATTGGCGCCTTCTGACAACAACAACATGGGTTTTACCTCGAAGGATGCTTGCGAACAGACTGCTGGTGGAAAGCGTAGACACCGGATTGCATCCGGCCAGGTAGATTTTTCACGTCTCATAAGCACTCCGTCAGTGCCTACGGAAATGGATGATGACGAGGACGACGGTCAGTACTGCTTAAGGTTTTTCGGGGGTGATTGGTGGCGTTTACAATATATCAAAGGCGCACGCGGGACGACGCGAGCGAGGCGCGTCGGGATGGAATGCTTCGGCGCGCTAAAATGTGATGAGGAATGCTGGTGATGACTGTTTGCTTTAGAACTATGGAAAGGGACGTGTCAGACAGTTACAAAGCCTCCCTCAATATGGCATAGCAAACCCGAGTAAGAAAGGGCAATGAGTTTGCGCATCACCCTGCCTTTCCCGAAAAAAAAAAAAACAAGCCGCCTTGACTAGCTTTAAAGCCGGAATGTGGCCTCTCGAACCTTTAAATTTACGCAACAGAGCTCCAGACCGGGCAAAATGCAAAATAGGATACCCACTGGATAAACCAAGACAATTTCTAGCATTGAATCTATTTGTTATACTACCTCTACTGTAGAGATGATGGTGGCTAAAAACGAGTGCTCCGGCGAGTGAACCGTGTCAAGGCTTAATTACGGGCTCGTGGTATTGGCTGGTTCGCTACCCGGTCCATTCTTTCCAAACAAAGCGCAGCCACACGGCCTGCGTACTACTGTCTGTTGGCCATACTGATGAAAATTCCTAGTAGAAGGCCCGAGTAATATAAAGCCGTCTGTATGTACTAACGTTGACTGGATACTCGGCGCTTACAGAGGTAGATTGACATCTCGGTGGGTACTTAGGGTAGCGGACCTGTCAAACAGAGACTTCTGCGTACAAATGGCTCCGAGCCAGTGTGTCCAACAACCAAGGCAAAAATTGACCCCATTACTTTACCTGGTTGATCGATCGCCTTGCTTTACTTGGTTTACTTGACCAGAAAGCCCTACTTTACTTGGTTGGTTGACATTAGTTGACTGATGCCGCTAAAAACGTTTCGTGGACGTGAATAAGGTGACTTTGAGACCCGGCGCTGACAAGATGACTTTTTTATAGCCATAGTTGGCCTTGCGCACTTCCGCTAGAGCATTGCACAGTACCACAATTCCATGTAGCCCTTCGCCTTTTCATATTTTATTGTCTGTCATTGCGGTAATTGGCATGCCTCCGCATGCCACGTGAGGCTTGCAAAATGCAGAGGCTTTTGCTGCGCCGGTATTGACCTTAATGGAACTGATATGCGGTGGCCAGCATTCCTTGCTTTAGCAAATCGATCCTTGGTTGGGGTCAGTGATCCGTTTGGATTGGAGGTCATTGGACTGGATTTGGTGGACTGGAGCTGGAGCGCTAAAACCAGGGTTGGACGTGGTAAGGGTGGGATGACCACCCATGGCTGCAGGGAGTTCGAGATAAGGCCGACGTAGGCTTAAGATGCGGTATTGTGTCTCTCCATTCGACCGATGCATACTTGGGAATACTTTCCAGGCAGTTTTGGTAGCAGGCGTCTTGAAGCAAAGAAGAAAGAAGCTGAGTTGAACATATTGTCATAAGATGCAGCCGCCCACTATTTCGAAACTGTAGATTTAATAAGACACGGTGCCAAGAACTTGTTTGTGATAAAGGAGCGCACGTGTAGCACCGCAGGCGGCGGCCAGTCAGCGCACAGTTATATCGTCAACTCGTTATAGGCTGATATCAGTGTCATTATATCCAGACCGCACTAGAATACCACTAAGTTAATATATTTACCGTGGCTAGCTATTAATATCTCTAAATTAGGCAAGAGGCGGCCGATACAGAAAATATAGGTACTAATATAAAGCGGTTATTAATTATAAACCTAGACAGACGTCTTATAATAGCGGTATAAGTATCAATAGACCATAGGGAATTAGACTAGGTAATCGAGGTTCTAGAGTTAATAGACTAGGAGATTAAAAACTATATATTTACTATTAAGAATCTAGTATATTAAATTATAATTAAATTAATTATAAAAAATAGTTTTTTATTTAATTTAATCTCCCTTTATAACTAATATAGTTATTTATTAGTTTATATAAAAAGAAGTTACTAGAATCTATTAATATTATAGGTTATATTTACCTTAAAAATAACCTCTTACTTATCTCCCTAAACTTAGTTTACTTTATTAGATTAGCCTAGGCTTATCTATTTTTATCTATATTTTCTTTAAGCTAGTTTAAATAAATAACCTAAACCCTAAATTTATTTAAGAAATCAACTTAAATTAATATTTTATCTTATTAAAGAGAGCTATCTAGTATATACTAATATCACCCTATTATAAATAACTATAACTTATACTATCTATACCTATACTAGATAGACTAAGCTAGACCCGATAGCTCCTTACCTTCTACTATACTAGCCATCAAGTACACCCATTCTACCGCCTTTATTACTTATATAAATATTAATATAAGGCCCTAAACTATATATAGAGATACCACTACCTCTACTATTAATTTAATATATATAAAAAACCACTAAGGTAGTATAATATAGTGTCCTCCTCTAGTATAATAGTAAATTTATTAGTAGTATTTACTATTAAGTATTTTCTTTATAGCTATTGTTATATATTAGTTAGTTAATAATAATATCTAATACTCTATACTTTATTAGAGTTACTTAATACTACTATAACTTTAATATATAATATATACTCTAGAAAAGCAAACTTTAGTATAGTTTATTATATATATATATAGTAGTCTATATAGATATATCTTAGATAATTAATCTCCTTAAAAGGTCTATAGTAGATAAAATTAAGTCTTATAAGTAGAGGAGTAAATTCGAGATTTAGATATAGCCCTAAGTATAGATAACTCCTTTTAAAGTTATAATATATACCTTAGATAGTACTTTTACTAGAGAAATATAAATTAAGTAGGAGAATAGAGACACCTACCTAACCTTAAAGGAATCTTAGTTTAGTATAATAGAGTATAATAAGATAACCTTAATATAATAGTGGCTTATTTTTAAGTCATAGAAGAGTCTATTTCTTAGGAAGTGAGTCAGGTTAAATAGCTACAGGGTAGCTATAAGTAGTTCACAGTAGTATTATAACATATAAGTCTATTAAGAGATTAACTCTTAATAGTAGAACTATTACTTAGATTAATTAATAGAGATCTAAACTATCCTATACTATAGAACTACTTTATCCTTAAGTACCTATTTATTTCTCTATTATTCTCTAGGATTATTTAACTTATCTAACTATCCTAATAATCTTTTATAATTAGATTATCTAAATAATCTAATAAGCTATTATATAACTTTATATCTTAATTAGGTTATATTAAGCTTTACCTATAGGGTTAGCTTAGCCTTATAGTTATATAGTAGTATCCCTTATATAGTATTTATAATATAATACCCCTTTTTCTTTTAGTCTTATCCTTAAGGCCACTATAGTAGGTCAGCTAAGTATACTAGGTATTTTTCCTCCTTTTACTATTATATATTATTATATTATCTAATTATATTACTAGACCTCCTATCTACTCTAAGAAATCTTCCTATAAGATAGATAAATAAAATACTCTTTTTAAGTTAATACTTATTAATTTAATAGATATACCTATATATTCCTTTTATAAGGATTAAGGCCTTTAGAACTATAAGGTATTTAATATTAACTTATTTTATTATTATAAATATATTTATCTTAATTAGTCTTATTATAATATAAATCCTCTTACCTTATAATAGTTTTATTATATTAATATATAATACTAGAAGGCTAAGTCTAAATTAGAGGCTATTAAGGAAGAGTTTAAGTGGGTAAGTATAAAATATACTACCTATAAAAATAAAAGAAACTATAGTTTAAAAGATAATATATATTATTATATATAGTATTAATAATATTAAAGAGTTAGAATATATAAAATAAGAGGAAGTAAAATAGTTTTAGAAGGCTATAAAGGTCCTTTTTACTCCTTCTAAGGATCTAAATCCTATATTAATATATTTCTTAGATATTAAGTTTAATATTAAGTTATTAGATAGTACTTAGGTTTTTAATTAAGATACCTTCCTTAGGACTAAAACTACTTAAGTAGTATTAAATAGTTCTTAAGGTTTTTTATTAGTTCCTAGGTATTTTTAAAGTTAAGGTATCCTTTTTATTTAATAAGATAATAGTAATTTTTATAGTTTCCTTATACCTTAAATATTTATTTAATTTTATATTTATTTAGTAATTTTATAATAATATCTTTAATAATAGTAATATTATTAAGTACTTTTTTAATAAAGAAATATAAAAGATTAAATAGATTTTTATTTTATTTAATAGTAATAGTTTATAGTTGGTTTTTAATAGTTTTTATTTAATAAGAAATAGTTTAAGTTTCTTCTAGTTAAGTTTATTACTAGGTTATTTTATTTTAATATTTTTATATAAGAGGTAAACTTTATTNCCTTTTTTTATAATTAGTACTAGTAATCTTTTCTTATTTATATAATATTTTATATAGTTTTATAAAAATATCTATTTTTATTATAATTCTTTTTATACTTCTATAATTATTACTATTTATATTATAGCTATTAGTATTTTAATAATAAGGTTATACTTATAGTTTACTTTAAATAGTAATATTTTAATACTTTTAATTTTAAAGCTATTATAAGCCTATTATATAAGTAGTAGTTATTTTACCTAATTATCCTACTAGTAGTTAATATAGTATTATAAATATTATTTAAGTATTTAATTTAAGATCTTAGTTTAATTATCTATTTATAGGTAGAATATAGTAGAGAGTCTTTATTTAACCTTTATAGTCTCTATAAGGTATTTCTAGAAGTAAGATATAAATAACTTATTATAGTTTAATATAAGTAATATAGGCAATTTATATTATATAATAACTATTTTAAAGAATATATAGGTGAGTTTTTTAATATTACTAGATTCCTTATATAGTATATAGTAAATATACTTTATAAGTTTATCTATAATAACTAAGATACTATTATAAACAGCTCTTAATAGTAGTTCTTTAGATGGTAGTAGTTTAATAATAAAGTCTATAGTAACTATTTACTATACTTATTTTAGTAGTACTATTAGTTATAATTCTCTATAAGGTATATATTATCTAGATTTAACTTTATTATAGATATTATAGTTTTTAATAACTTCCTATATTAGTTTTCTATTAATTAGAAAATTATATAACTATTATAATTAACTAATAGTTTTCCTTATACCTTAGTATTTATATAATAGGTATTTATATATTTCTTTAACTAGTTTCTCCTAGAATATACTAGGAATATATTATTAATTATTATATAAAAAGTTATTACCTTCTTTTTATATAAATAGATTTATTTCCTAATTATCTAGGTATAGGTTATTTTTAATTTATATAATAATATATTACTTCTATTCTTTATCTAATTTTACTTATTAAGTTATATTAAGTTCTTAGGTATTAAATATAAGGTTTCTATTTTTATTTAATATAAATAAAAGATTATTATCTATTTATTATTTTAATTTATAATCCTCTCTTTAGCTAAGTATATTAACTTATCTATTTTTAAATCCTTTCTAATATATAATTTTAAAGTTATAATTAATAAAGGTTTTATATTATCTAACTTATTATTTATTTAAGTCTTTTATTATTATAAAAGAGGTAAGATTCTTATAGTCTATATAGACTTTTACCTTATAATTTACTTTAATAAGATAGTATTTCTATTCTTTAAATACTTTAATAATTATTATAAGTTCTTTATTTAATATAATATATTATTCTTTTAATTTATTAAGTTTCTTTAAAAAGAAGGCTATTAGATATAACTATCTTTTATTATCTTATTATCTTAGTTATTTATTAAGTATAAAGTTAGATATATTAGTTTTTACTTTAAAGGGTTTAAAGAAGTCTATAATAACTAATATTAGTTCCTCTAGGATTTTATTCTTAAGTATTTTAAATATTTTATTAACTTTATTATTTTATTTAAATATAATATTCTTTTTAATAAGTCCTATTAAAAGGATTATAATTTTATTAAAGTTATATATAAATCTTTAATAGAAGTTTATAAATCTAAGGAACCTTTTAACTTCCTTAATAATAATTAATATAGGCTATTTTTTAATATCTACTACTTTTAATAGGCTTATTTAAACTTATCCTAAGGTAATTTTATATCTAAGAAATTTAACTTTCTATTTATAAAATTAATATTTCTTAGGTTTTATTAATATCTTATTATTTTATAAGACTTAAAGTATTTTATAGATATATTATTTATATTTTTTAAAGTATTTAAATAAATAAAGATATTATTTAAGTATATTATATAAATTTATCTTATTTATTTTTATAAAATAAAGTTAATTATTCTTTAAAATATTACTAGAATATTAATTAGCTTAAAGGATATAACTAGGTATTTATAATATCCTTATATAATTTAGAAGGCGGTTTTATACTCTTCTCCTAGTTTAATATATATTAAGTTATAAGTACCCTTAAGGTCTAAGGTAATAAACTATTTTACCTTACTAATCTTATTTTATAGATTTATAATAAATAGTAATAAGTAATAATCTTTAATTATAATCTTATTTAGTTATTAGTAGTTAATATAAATTTATAGTTTTTTATTTTATTTTCTTATAAATAAGATTAGGTATTTTATTAGTAATTTTAATAATTAAATATATTTTTTATATATACTTTCCTATAAATATTCCTTAAGAATAATATCTTCTTTTAGGTTTAAAAAGTATACTTTCTAGAATATTAGTTTTTATTAGATTAAAGTTTAATCTTATAGTCTTAATATAAATATTTTAATAGTCCTATTTCTAGCTCTCTACTAAATAGCTTATTATATTTTAAGTATTCCTTAGGAATCTCTATTATACTAGCTTTTAGCTTTTAGGTAATTATATATATTCCTTAAGGCCAGTTATAATTTAATAAAGGTATCTTCTTTAGGCCACTCTTCCTACTATAGTTATATCTTAGTATATCCTATTAGAGTTAGCCTATTATCTAATTAACTCTAAGATTACTCGCCTATAACTAGGGTAACCTTAAAATAATATTATATATTAAAATCTTTATAATATTAAAAGATAAATAATAATTCTAGTTATAGTATAACAGTGGCTTATTTCTAAGTCACAAAAGAGTCTATTTCTTAGGAAGTAAGTTAGGTTAAATAGCTATAGGGTAGCTAAGAGTAGTTTATAGTAATACCATAGTATATAAGTCTATTAAGAGATTAACTCTTAATAGTAAAACTATTACTTAGATTAATTAATAGAGATCTAGACTATCCTATACTATAGAACTACTTCCTACTTAAGTACCTATCTATCTCCCTATTACTCCTAAGGATTATTTAGCTTATCTAGCTATACTAATAATCCTTTATAGTTAGATTATCTAAATAATCTAATAAGCTATTATATAACCTCACGTCTTAATTAAGTTACACTAAGCCTTGCCCACAGGGTCGGCTTAGCCCCACAGTCACACAGTAACATCCCCTTATACGGCATTTATAATATATAAGTAAAAATAAGAAGTTATATAGTTTTCTAATCTACTACTTTATTATTATATTAAATATTCTCTCCTTTTATATTTATAAGTTAATAAAATTTCTTTTTTTTATATTAAGGTAATTATAATTTATTAATAAGATCTAATAAAATAAAGTTTTTTNATACTCTATTATCTATTATTACCTTAACTTTTATTTTATTAATAAGAATATTAATAATAAGGTATTTAGTACTATCTAATATTTATAGTATATAGAGACCACGTTAGATCCCTATTAAAAAGTCGGTCTTACTAGTAATAACAGTTATTATTTCCCAACTAGTTAAGTTCCCTTAAGGTATTAAAGAGAGTTTAAGCTCTCTCTTTCTTAGGTTTATTAGAGCTTTAATAATAACTAATTTATCTATTATCTATATTAATTAAACTTAAATTAAATAAATATTCTATTATTATATTATTTTTATTATCTTTATATTATAAAATTATAACTTAAATAATATAAAGGTTTTTATTTTTAATATAATATAATTTATTATTTTAAATTTATTTCTCTAATATAAACCTTAAATTACTGGCTTATGTTGAGGTTGTAATCCCTTTATGGCTTACTGGATCACGGTGCGCCTATGATCCTATGGGGATCACGTGACCGTGTCTCCGAATCGGGCGACCTACAGGCGCCTTGTCAAGGCCGCCTGGGTCCCTTCTTCAGGCCGCCCTAGGCTGCCCTGTGTCACCTTCCATCGTTTGTAACATCAAGTCCCCAAAAGCGCAAGCAAACCCATGACGGTTTTTGCAGACTCATCTTCAAGGTTCTGAAATACATACCAACTCAATACGGATTCAATCTATAGCATCGCCGCCTCTGTATCATCAGCTGACCGATAGTCATGATCGTGCTCGGCTGACTCAGGCGCTGCTGCACAGCAATCTGTCGCCGTATTCCTAATTGCGTCTCACTATCAACGAGGCCTTGAGGGACGACAACAAGCTGCTGTCAACACCGCATCTATCGCGGAAAAACCTCACAACACTACCGAATTTGTCTCGTAACATCTGAAGCAGTATCAACATTGCCTGCCGGTCCGGCATAAGCATCCGCGCAACCGCCTCGTTCAGCTTGGCTTTGTCGTAGTGAGGGTAGCGTTCCTCGACGAATAAGAAAGCCAGAGTATGCACTGACGCAAGCCCCGGACCGCTGAGAGCAAAATCATCCGCAATTTGTTCATCCGAGGCTCCAAGCAGCGCAAGAAGCAACGCCACCACCACTCCCGTGCGGTCCTTGCCCAAAGAACAGTGTATGAGAAAAGTGTCCTCGGTGTGCTCATGTATGAACACAAGCAAGTCTCGCATTCGCGCACGGCCACTATCCGAGCAGACAGTATCAAAATATCGTGTAGCGGTGGACTAAAGAGTTAGTACATTTACTCTGGCGTGAGACACGGAAGATGTTACCTGGGAGCACATGGCATCCTCAGATTTGTAGCTGAGAAATCGGTCATGTAGAGAGAAATCCTCATCCAAAGGGAGTGACAACATCGGTGGCAGAACATCTCTGGTTGTCGCGGCCAAACCTTTGGTACAGGCCCAAAATTGGATCAGGTCTGCTTCCATGGGACTGCGCAGGTCAATCATGGCCGTAATACCCAACCTGTAGAGCGTGTCTTTGCCACTTTCAGTCAGAAATGCGCAATGTCCAGAGCGAAAGACGACACCTCGCCGTGTAGCTGTAGTTGGGGAGAGATGTATTCCTCCACAGTCTCGCAGATTGAAAGCACCCTCAATGTCAATCAGCCGGCCGATGCCGTTGATCTGGTTCGGCGGCTCTGGGCTGCATTCTCGTTTTATTAGCGGTATGCGGCGCACCAAATTATCCATGTTAGGCGCGGCACCGGTTATGAAGCGATCAATACGGTCTGGAGGTGCTCTTTTTGTAGGACAAGTCATTTTTTTGCCAGAGATGTGGTATGCGCGCATTGACATGGGCTGGGTTCGCTGGCTCTCAACTGTAATCCGATTCTTTTATTACAAAGATTGATATGTGTACCGTCATTTGAAGATGGATAAAGACAATTACCAACATGTTTAGGTCGCATGTACGGTTTTTTCACTGCTACGCTTATAAAGCCACAATGCTGCAAACGACTGATGGCGGGGTGCTATGCGGAGTATAGCAAACTGGAACATGCAACTTGGCAGGGATGCCTGCCGTGAGTTTGTTGGGTGAGTTTAGAAACACTCTCTATGGAACATCAATGCCTGCGTGACACCTACCATGACGGCGCAAAGGCGTACGTGGACAAAGGTGGCTGCGTACCTCGGTGTAAGGTGGTCAATAGGCCGACGGCAGAAGAAGTGGGACATTAGAGATGGCAAAGTGTCAGGCGGGTTAAACTCGAAATTATCACGCACAGGTACAACCAGTAACTGCAATAGGGTACTATCCTATGAAAGATATTATGCTCTATATATTAATTTAGAAATTTAGGAAGCTACCCCTTAAAGGAATTGCTGTATATATTAATACTTATTATACTATTTTAATTAATCAATTAATTAATAAATCAATAATACTTTATCTAAACTATAGTTTATAGTCTTACTATTAGTTTATAAAAAGAGGAAAACTAAAGGACTTAAAGGAAAGCCTTATCTCTAATATAATAAATTCCCCTTAATAATATCTTAGTTAAGAGTTATAAAAGACTAATATAAGTTAATATATAAACTACAGGTTTAAATCCTACTCAAGAATTATTTCTTTAACTTAATAATAAAGTTATATAATAATTTTATATAAAAATAAAAAGAAATTAATTTAAGTTTATATTAAAGAAAACTTWTAWTATAAATATATTATAATCTAGTAAATTATAAAATAATTATAACTTTAATATAAGTTAATAATTTAAAGACTATAATAGAAAAATAAATTAATATAAGTAAATAAAAGAATCTTAATTAGCCTAAATAATTTAGATCTTTATTAATTAATTTAAGTAATAGTTCTACTATTAAGAGTTAATCTCTTAATAGACTTATATACCTATAATACTACTATAAACTACTTATAACTACCCTATAGCTATTTAACCTAATTTACTTCCTAAGAAATAGACTCCTCTATGACTTAGAAATAAGCCACTATTATATTTAGCAACCTAAGAGCCTTTCTTGCCATAAGGCACATCAAGGAAAACTTAATTACATAATATAAAAACAGCTTGCGGCTGAATTACAGAAATATAGCCATGACCCGTAGTCGGCGCGTAGTTGAGCCGGCTTACTTTTTTCAAGCGATCCACCACTTGTATAGCGGTGGCATTGTGAGCCTTTCAATACTAGGTCTGTATTTTTAAACAATACTGCCTACAAATGAGAATACTTAGTAACAAGCCATCTTCATCAACGCAGCCCGAACAGCCTTCTTAAGCTTATAACTAAGTTTTAGCCTATAAAACTTTTATAAGGTCACTAGTACGCATACTAAATATAGCCATGCTTAAATATGCACGATGACTTCTGGGTAACTGCTCCGCGAGGCTGCGAGCTTTGTGTTCTTTTGCGCTGTCCATGAACCTTAGCGGAAAAGTATAGTCAGCTCTTCATCTACGAGAGGGAGCTTGTCATAGATATATGCTGGGGAAGCGGTGCACATGTGAGCGACGCCAGCCGGCGTCTCGTACCTGAGCGCTCAAGCCATTTTAATTCGTTCTTGAAGGCTGGATGATCGTCGAATGGTACCTTCCTGACTCGGCAGAGTGGCTTCTGCCAGAAGACCCGTCCTCCGCTTCTATTCCGCTGCTATCAGTGCAAAGCGAACAATACCAGTCTCCGACCTTATAGCCCTTCCTTTATTAGCATCTCTGCCAGACTACTATTAAATTCACACACACATACATGGCTTATACTAGTACCTCTATCCTTAGCCCACTTATAACGACCTTCACGCTACTACCACTATATAGGACTCTAGATATATATAATAGTGGCTTAATTCTAAGTTATAGAAGAGTCTACTTCTTAGGAAGTAAGTTAGGTTAAATAGCTATAAGGTAGTTATAAGTAGTTTATAGTANGTATTATAGTATATAAGTCTATTAAGAGATTAACTATTAATAGTAGAACTATTACTTAGATTAACTAATAAAGATCTAAACTATCTAGACTAATTAAGGTCCTTTTTTTTTATTTATATTAATTTACCTTTTTATTATAGTTTTTAAATTATTAATTTATATTAAAATTATAATCTTTTTATAATTTATTATTAAATTATAAAAAATCTACTTTTTAAAAAGTAAATTAAATTAAATAATTATAAGGTAATTATAAGTAATATAGTTTATAAATAAATAGGCTATTTAAATAAGTAGGCTATTTTTTTAGACTTT
>JANAKD010000183.1:0-30547 GCA_027627215.1 Lecanicillium saksenae | reverse complement strand
ATTCGTACTTTTGCACTTTATTGTCTCGATTTGGAAGTCAACTTGTCGCTGTCGTCTTTACCCCCACGGCTGCGGCCCACAGCTGCATCCTCTGCAGCAGCCGTCAACTCGTCCGCGTCGGCGCCCGGCTGCATGGCGTCTCGTCTCTGTCGCGTAGTCACGATATAAATGTCGTCTAGGAGGAACTTTTGGGGCCGTTGCGGGCAAGTGTGTCGTGCAAATTTGCGCAAACACTTCATGTCAGTCTCCCGGGTTATGCACTGTCTCGTCGCTAACCTCAACCAACCATCATTCCCCGCAGCAGTCAAGCTATGAATGCTGAAACCCTCTGCCGCAGAAATGTCCTTTCTTCAAGGTAAAACGTATTGCGATGCTTTTGCTGGTCGCGACTGGCAACTGCAGCACACAGTACACAAAATGCTCGATCGGAACATGAATGCACAGCGTTTCACCGCAAGGTCGGATGGCCTGTTGGACAACAATAACCGACAAAAGGGTATTGGTAGAGATGAACCACGAAACCCGTCCCGGAAGAAAGTTGGTCATCTTCAGGGCCAGCAAGCCTCCCTGGGACATTCCTCGTCAAGTCTGGAGCAGCGTGTGGTGGGTGCGGTCTGGGATGCCAACCACATGCGTCCAAAGGTCCAAATGCTCAACAACGCTACTCCATCACTGACAGACCAATACGCCCTCTTGGATGCGCGCTGCGCCAGCCATAGCCTCCAGAATGATGCCCGCGGGTGGGATGCAGAGCACGGCCCGCGGAGCCACGCTGCTCATCTGGTTTGCAGCCATACGCTCGTCGGACATGGAGGCGGCCATCACGCGAAATTGCAGCAGAAACGGAACAAGGAGCGCGTAAAGCACAAATGCATCGTTGCCACGGGCTCACGGGACAGACAGGTCTGGTAGCCCTCGACATCCTTTTCCGTGCGCTCCTGAGACATTTACAGCATATCTAGTCAGAACCAGCAAAGAAACGGAGCCCTCGTGCCGCGTGTTTGAAAAGGTGCCAACAGGCTGAGACGGCAAAACACACACAAGCAGCGACGCCAGACAGACTGCCACAATCTTTCCATGTACTTGTTCCTGCTTCGACGGCGTTCGTTTCTGTTGGTCAAAAGCGGAGAGCTAACAATTACAAGCAGAATAATCCGTCATTTCGGAGCGCAAGCACACAAGGACTTCGGGAAAGACTAGAACTGTGCCAGGGATTGGTCCAGCTAAAGCGTGCAACAGATGTATACCGCTCCAGGCTAGACGCAATACCGGAATAGAATAATCATGGCCGCAGGTGAGATTTGATGGGGTGAAGAACAGCCGCAGGTTCCTTCTGGGTTGGGGCTGGCTTTTGTTAATGTTGTATGCCAGACAAGTCTTGCAGTACGTTTTCAACAACAATGTAGTTTACTCAGTCTCGTGTATTCGTGATACATGTGCCAACTGCTTTGCTTTACGCAGAAAACCACATCTACGTTTATGGAAGCAACCGCAATCTTGAAATCTTTGTGTTTAAGAGAGTTTTCATCAACACTATGTAGGGAATACTCATTTCCGCCGTGTTTCGTTGCATTTGTACAATGGTCCACCCTCTACAAGACGAGAACGAAGCAGGCCGTTGAGGGTAGTGAGCCACCGAACTCTGTACACTGGTCTAGGTCCCATCAGGCTTGGCAAAGTCCGGAGCTGCGTGTGTACCGGCGCAACGTTGCAGCGGTAAAAATGCAACAGCGGGCCGTCTGACCGCTCAAGGTCTGCATCGTAGAGGCTCCGAGGAGTTGGGACGTGTGCCAAATGGAGAGTGAGACGGAGGGAGCCCCAGAGTGGGCTGAGATTGGAGACAAGTGGTTTCATATAAGTTAAAAGTTTGGGATTGCTCCTCCAACAGCATCGCACTGGTGCACGATGGAGTTCTAGGTCCGTTGTACGCGCCACGGCTCCGCGCTACCCTGCGCTCTCATCGGCCGCGGATGTGTAATTGTGCAGGCCGGCAGGTCCACAGAACCAAGCATCAAACGTCAGATTGAAACGTCTCTCCAAGACGCCAACGATGAAATTACAGATCCCTGCAACCCGGGCTGTACAGAGCTACGCCGCTGCAGTTACCAAATCGTTAGTAGTGTTAGAGTCAGACGCCGAGTTGAAACCCGCACAATAATCATGTATTTTTTCCTGCCCGAGCTTCGCTCATCCTCATGCCATTGGAAAGATACATGCTACATCGTACTTGGCTCATGACTGCCTGCACCATTGCCACATGAGCCGCTCTGTTGTCGAAACTATGCAGTTCGTAGTTGGCCACCATCCAATCGCAAACCAAAGTTCGCTGTTTCCTTTCGTCCTCCCCTAGCTTTATCAAGTAGATGCTGTTGCATGAATCTGCTGCTAGTCAGCTTCCTCACCGAGACCTTGTCGCACACGTCTCAAGTTCGGTATGAAAATGTACCAACGCTTTCCAATGCATTAAGTGCTAGTCAAAGTTGATAAACATTAGACTGTAGATTTGCCTCTCTAGGGTTGACATTAGAGACTTGGAGTAGCACGAGTAAACAATCTGCGAAGTCAAAAATAAAAGCATGACAACGGTGCTCAGCGTGAGGAGAAATGTTATAGCCTTCAAGTACGATATTGTTGTCACCCGCTGAGTTGAAAGTTTTCTGAGCAGCTACAGTTTGTGCTAATAGATAAACTTGGCTGGGTGTGCGGATGGCATGTTGGTCCGTCAGTCACCCGCCGCTGCAGTCTATGTAATAGGAGTCTATGTAATAGGAGTCTATGTAATAGGAGTGTACCAGGACCGCCTAACCGTGGCAGGCACACTCTATTGCGTCGGTAAGAAAAATCCGGCATCTGCTGCGACGGCATATGCTGGACACGGCTCCGAATGAAACTGGTGGGGTGCTGGAGCCCTTGATATGGCCAGTCCCGCTGGTGCGTTGTGGCGTTGCCCTTGGACTGCGCCTGCGCCGGTGTTCATTGTGCACTTTCTCGTGACTTGTGGGGATGTTTCAGTGACCCATTCGTGGCCAAAGTGGCTGGTTCGATAACATATGGGTTGGCTATCCTGCTCTCTAGTGCAACATCTGATGTCCAGCTTGGGTTGTTTCGGTTATCGTACGATGACTCTTTCAGCCTGTCAGGGGCAGCTCCAGCTGGAAAATTAAGGTTTGGTAGTAGCTCCTACTTTGCTAATTCTGGTAGCTGCAAAATATAAAATGCGGACTGGCTGTGTTGAAGCCGCATTTCTTCGGTAAGCCCTCGTACTTTATAAGTCCGACTTCTTATTTCCTTTCTTCATCACATTCATTCATTCATTCATTTTTTCTCAAATATTTATTCATTTCATTACTTCATTCATTCATTTGATCCGCTCATCCATTCCAGTAACGCTACCTAGCGAGGGAAGGAGACCACTATCTCAGCCGTCAGACCACGAGTCGCACCAGCTTGAGCCATGAAATCCTCCACTTTGGTGGCCGTTGTGGCTTTGGGAAGCTCCGTGAATGCAGTCGCCCGACGTGAGAGACAGATTCAGCCTTTCAGCAACACGACTTCCGTGTCCCACGCGATGTCGACTACTGCATCTCTACCCGCCGCTAGCACTGCCTTGATCACGACTACCCCAGCAACTGCGCTCAGCTCTACCGCCAGTGTGACCAACACCGCTGGCCCAGAATGTGAAATCACTGCAGGGTGTGGAAGTGGAGGTAACGGTGGTGCTGGTGGCAACGGCGGCGATGGTGGCAACGGCGGTAACGGCGGCCCTGGAGGTAATGGCGGTGATGGTGGCAACGGCGGTGATGGTAAACCCGGTGACATCGGTAAGCCCGGCGAGAACGGCAAACCTGGTGAGAACGGCAAGCCCGGCGAGAACGGCAAACCTGGTGAGAACGGCAAACCGGGTGAGAACGGTAAGCCTGGTGAGAACGGTAAGCCTGGCGAGAATGGCAAGCCTGGCGAGAACGGCAAGCCTGGTGAGAACGGTAAGCCTGGCGAGAATGGCAAGCCTGGCGACAACGGCAATGGTGTTATTGGCGGTCATGGTGGTGACGGTGGCAGTGGTGGAAACGGAGGTAAAGGCGGAAACGGCGGCAGTAGTCAACCTACAGACATCCCAAAGGCGCCTGTGGTCGTTACTGCTGGCGCTGGTCTCACTTCTCCGGCCGCCTGGTTCAGCCTGGCAGCCCTGATGGCCTTTGCACTTTAAGCATGCAAGGTGTAACAGGCTGCGATCAAGTTGGATCCTGACATTTTTTCATTCGTACTGGTAGTTTACGAAGCATCTAATTCAGGATGCTCGTTTGCAGCAGCTCTCTTAGGCTTGGTTTTACCATGGAAACTCAACTTGACAGCGTCAAATTGTTTGCAAGTATGGGACAAATTATAGCAATATAACAAACAAATATTGAACAAGCGCTACTCTGTAACCCGGCGACTACATCTTGCCTCCTAGTACCACCTCTACACAATATCTAATGAAGGTGCATAAATAAATAATAACCTGATCAATTATTTAACTAGTTATAGACTATAATATAAAAATAAATTAGTAGTTAAGAATACACTACTTTTATAGTCGTAAGATAATTCAAACTTTTATTGATTTAATATAAGTAATAGTTTTTATTTCACCAAGAGTAATACTTATTCTTAATATCACTCTTATATATTACCTTGTAGCTTTGACTTGATGTCTTTGTTAAGCGGCAGACGTATTACAACTTCCAACACGTTTTTAATACGAGTATTTACTTACTATAGGTATTAATAAACAAAATCATCATTATTACAATATACTTGGATACTGTGTGTTGCGGGCATGGATGAACATCATGACAGAAAAAATTCGAGTTGTTTTGAGCAACATGCTGCACATACAAGCTCTGCCCACCACCCACGCAACTCCGTTAAGCAGGCTCACGCGCATGTCGCCGCCGGGTGAGCTGCTCAATGCAGCAAACGGAGTATCTCTATCAATTCCGTTGTTGAAATTCGCACCCAGCAGACGCTGCTCGTTGTCATGCACATCTCCCATGAGCCGCACCTTTGCCGCGCCATCAGGGCCCCAGCTCGACACGGCTGGTGCAAGAGTCAATACCTTGGTCCTTGTGCCAGGGGCGACTCCGCAAGCGTACGCTTGAATCCGTCAACTGCAATGTGCACGTCAACCGCGTAGGCAGATTTTCTTCCGACTCATCCACTGCCTCGCAATCTACCGGTACCATGTGCGTCCGTCATGTACGTGCCGTAGAGCTCTGACTCTTGCTGCCGTGCGCCTGCCGCCCCTATCCCGCTGCGGTATCAGCCAGCGATGGACCTAGTACCCAAAGCTGGTTGGCGCCGCGTGCTTGTCTTTTCATTTCCTTGCTGTGTTTGTTTTGCTTTTTATTGTAAACCATTGTGACTGGCCTTTGTTGGAAACAATCATCTCTCGCTGTGGAGGAGTGGCTCAAGCATTACAGTCTCCTGGTGCCTGACTTCCTCTTACTCTCTATGCGACCATGTACCTTTTTCTTTGGCCATGCTTCTTCTCCCTCGCTCGCGCCTCGTGTCGGCATTAGCCAACCCGACTCCGCCAACAACTCGCCGTGCATCAAGCTGAACACCTTTTCCACGCCGGCACTTTTCCACAAGCGGGCTAGAATGGGGGGCCATGCCTTGGGCAAGGGCGGTAACAGGTTGCACTCGCACGGCGTGCAGTTCCGCCGCACCGCGCACTTGTCCCCCGTCGCACGTCTGTATACCTGGATGCTTGCGGACTGGGGCGTGACGTGGTCTTACCCGTCCCAATGAAGCGGGACATGCCGTCTATTCACCATAAAAAGGTAGGTTCGGGTGGATTTGTCCCTCCTCATCGGTCGGGAGCTTAACCAGACAACACGAGAACCCCCCACACAAAGCCAACACGGGCCACTTGGGGACCCTGGTCGCTACTACGTAGGTTTGCTCCGCAGGGAGGAGTCAAGGTCGTGTGCCTGACTACCTGTTCAAGCCTGTCGACCCATCGGTGCCCACTGGTTCGGGACATTTTGCCGCTGTGGCTTGGATCTATTGTTGCATCCTGGGTAATGTGCTGATTTGCTGCATTCTGACTCAAGCAGGCCCACAAGCATGCGTTGTGACGTACAAGTCTCTGCGTGACCCCCACGCGCCTCAAGCGATGCCAAGACACTTGAACTAGAATATTTGCCTGAATCAAGTTTTCTGTCTGCCTCTGCATCAGTCACGCCCTCCCGAGAGTGCCGAACAGAGGCAACGCATGTTTCGCCCTGCGAGCGCTCGTTCGGCGAATGACCCTACGCAGCGCAAGGGTACATGCTGTAGCTGCCTACCCGGCAGCCGGTCCGGAAGAGGACCAAAACTTTGCCTGGGCCCTCGATGGGTCATTTATCAAGTCGTTTTGTTAGTAATTGGCTGGAAATAGATGGACGCGGAGAATTTGGTATTGTAGGCAAGGCTGCAATTACTGCAACTTAAGACCGTTGGAACGCTGGCCAGCAGCTACCTAGCATCCTAGTTTTTGCTCTTATGAGTAAACTTATGGTATAATTTAAGCCAAATTCCATGCCTCTTTTTATTTCTCATGTCCCTGGACCATCGCGATGATCGTGTGCACTGTTCTTCCTTGCTGGCAATAGACTGCAGTGATGTTACTGTCTGGTACTGTTTCGGTTCTCTACCAGACGCAGGCCACGGTGCGTATCTATGCCGTGCTGGACTCTTTAACAATGACTCAACTTTGGAATTGTATTTAGCCATTAGCTACATTTGATATCCGGCCGAAGCATATGGAGACGAACCTTGTGTTTGCACTTGCACCAACCGTTGGGCTGTACCCGGTGTCATGGAGAAATTGGCATCTTGTGCTTTAGTTTCCGCATCTCTATCGAGATATACAGCATGGCGCTTTCTGGCGGCGGTAGATTTTTTCTAAAAATCAACATCTCGTCAGTCAACTAGTTGCAGAAATAGCAACTGCAGACTTGCACACACCTGCGACTTGATATTGCACCGTCCAATGCTGGGAGTCCTCGGCCGGCTCTTCTCACTGGAGAGCCAAGACGAGGAAGCTGATGGTTCTACAGCTTCACTTGTGGCCGATTCTGACTCGACAATACCGCCTCTGTCCGCAGTACGGGCAGCATGCTGGCCAGCGGACTCAGAATCGAGTCTGGGCAGCGTGAAGCAATTGATGGTATACTGGTCTGTATGAGCCTGCGTAATACTGTGATTCTGCTGCACGCTGTTCGAGAGAGCCTTTTCATCCATATGCTTGATGTATTCTTTCAAGTGCCGCGATTCTTTTACCATCTGAATTTTGTCCTTCTCAGCTTCCTTCAGCCGCTGCCGAAGATTTGAGATGCGCTTAGCTTGAAGTGCCTCACGATCTCTCAAATGTGAAACCTCTGCCCGAAGTCTACTAATCTCTTCCGCGGCTATAGCGCCATCACCACGGTCGCTGATAGAGACTGAGTGAACTCTTCGAGCAGGTGCCTTTGCAATTCTCTCTTGTTCTACCTTGCTATCCAGTCTGTGCTGCAGTCGGCTGTTAACATCGCGAATCTCTGCACATCGTTGTTCACTCTCAAGTAGCATCGCCTCCGCGGAGGACACCATTTTGTGCGTTTCCTGCAATGACTCTTTCAGTGAGTGGATTTTACCGTTGTAGTTGGCCGCAATGTGGTGCATGGCATGGGCAAGAGAGTTAAAGTGCTGGACATGATCTCGAACTCCGTAGCTGTGTGTCGAAGTGACGGAATCTCGACGGTGTGCACTTGTTGCGTGGACAATATGCGTGGCTTCCATAATGTATGCGTGCCTTGAACGGATCTTGTATGGGTCAGTTAATCAGCAATGGCTGGCTGTGGGGGATTCGTTCAAGCATGTAAGCATACTTGGCAGTGAGTGAGGAGAAAGCTGCAAATTCGACAGTTGAAAGAATAGTAGAGATGGAGGGAATCTCAGCAGCCAAGTAAATACATAGCTTACAGTTTACTCTGCTACGCCGTATGATGAAACGTCTTTGCTGGCCGTTATAAAGGCCAAAAGATGGAGACCCTCTCAGAGTTTCATTTTGCAAGTACAGCCACCGCGCAACTGTGGATAACTGAGCTGAATTGCAGTGGGGGATTCAGCTAGGTCAGTTCAGGTTATTGTGGCCATCCTGGCGGCAATACTTTGAGATTGATTCACAGGAGCCGAGTCAGAAATCGGTGGGATCAGGCTTTAATATGTCTAAAATCTCAGCCTTTCCGACATTCTCTTCCTGGCCATCTGATTCTACCTCGGTTTCAATGTTGTTTTCATGGTATTTACGCCATGCCCATGAATGACAATGTAGCGTGGTGAGTAGAGAGTGAGACTTGTACAAGGAGCAAAGTTTGGGATGGGTTACATGCATGTCGTGGATAGCCATATCGGTTATTACTAAATCAAGAATCCACTGCCTCGTTTCTCTCGGCTGGTGGCGTCTCAAAAACAGTGTGGCTTCTCGAAGGGAGAATAACGTATCACTTTGTCTTCCCATGGCATGTTCGGGTGGGGCATTCTTCTACGTGGAAGGTTTCGGTTAAAGGTGAAGTATATAGCAAGTCACCTTATATTATAGCTTAGTCTGTATTTATTATTAAGATACCTAAATATTAAATAAAATATATAAACTAAATAGAATCTATAAAACCTATAATAAGTAAATATAATAATATATTTAATATTTTATAAAAAGAATAATAATATTACCTTTTTATTTCTTAGACTATTTATATAATAACTATCTTTATAAAGTTATAAAAATTATATTTATAATATAATATTTTTCTTAAAATATATATTATAAGTTATTAATATAAATATATATAAACTATTAGTGGCTTAAATAAAACTTTTTATAATTATAAAGGTTATTATGTGGCGATTAGCGATTCTAGGTAATAGCTGGCTATAGATTTCAAGTATTAACTATAAAGATCCCTACTAATGAAAGAGTGCCTAAGTTAGGCCGTTAGAAAGAAGCTAGCCATAAATTTAAGCTTGTAAGCTCTTCCTCATGAAACTAGCCCCTGTTTTGTGGAAATGAGCCACCTGCTTCGCCGCTTCGCCGACGTCAGCCTTGCCTTTGTTGGCTAGAAAAGCAATCCCATGTCTTGCACACTTTAAAGGTAGATTGTACCCAGATTCCCGTTGACAGAATATATCAAGAGACTACGGGCCGGTTCCTTGACGGGACTCAAGTCTCAGGCATGCGCTGGCCAAGGCGGCTGATACGGCTTCAATATTCGGCGGATCAAATACCTGAAAATGGTTTCCCGGAATGTCTACACACTCAACCGGCCTACCGGTAAGTGCTTCCCATTCAGCTGTCGCCAGTGAGCTATCGCATCGATTCTGTAGCCATCGATTCTCCGTCTGTTCCAGTGCTCTGCCGTCCATACCCTGTGGCGGCGTCCAACCGACAGCGGATCTAAGCAAAGTAACGCAAGGCATCGGCCGCGACTCAGCAGTAGGTTCAAAATTGGCAAGGAGACTCGCGCAGGCTTTGAAGCTTCGAATGACCAATTTGCGGATTGCAGTTGCCGTAGTCGGAGAGATGCAGTTGCCACTGTCGCTATTGTTTGTCCCACCAGTGGCGCTTAAGGGTGCCGTCACGGCGCTAATAATTGCATCTGAGAGAGGAATATGGTCGACTGGTGGAGGTGAATCAATGAGAATAACCCCTTTGACGTTGTAGCCCCGAGCCATGAGGATTCGAGCAGTCTCAAAAGCTACAACGCCACCAAATGACCACCCGGCAAGAATGCAACTCTCATTAGCGATATCGTCCGTGGTCGACGATATTATGCTTGCGTAGTGGGCTGCCATGGCTGACAGACTGGGCCATGAGCACTCATTTTCGGTTCGAGTGACGAACTTAGGGTCATGCAGTGCCAAAACAAGGCGATTGAGAGACTTCAGACGCCGGTAGTGTGAGCAGATACCACTGCCGTCGTGAACAAGGAATAAAGTCGAGCAACTGCCAATATTCTGTGACGCCGGGCGTTTTTGAATAACCTCCGGCTGGTGAGAGAGGTGTAGGGCTTTTGTTATCGCGGAGCGTACAGCCTCTGAATCAATTTGAGTTGACCTTGCTGGCTTAGTCGAAAGTTGGAGAATATGCTCCGTTGCCTGACCACCAGCTCTGACCGCCAAAGAAGAGCTGGCGGACATAGCGCCGCAATCGAGGATGTTGGCTCCTCGTTGTTTGTTTACCTGACAGTGTTAATAAACAAAATGAAGTAGAGCAGCTAGTTGTATACTAGCGATCAGGCACATACCAGCCTTTCAATGTCCCTCACAGTGTGACATTCTTTGAGCATATATAATGGTAACGTAATGCCTCCATAGAGTTTTTCCAGCCGATAAGAGAGTTCCATAGTTAATAACGAGTCCATACCAAGGCCGCGCAGCTCTGAATCTGGCACAACAGTCCCAGGCATCACGCCGCAAATGCTAGCAATAAGATTCGTCATGTCCACAGCTCTAGTAGCTTTGCTGTCGGATACTGTTGTCGATGAATCCGCACTTGAATCTGCTCTCAAATAGCTGCAAGTATGACGATGAGAATCCACGCCGCGGTCCCACGGAGTCGGACTTGACGCTACGCATAAGTCCTCTACATCAGCAAGGGTGACACAACTCGCCAAAGATTCTATGGATATGTCTACCCCAATAGATGAAAGCCGCATCGATAGTTCGATGAAAAGGAGTGTATCCATACCGAGAGCGTCCAGAGACACTTCTGGCGTTAGCCTTTCCACACTTTGGCCACATACTTTTGCCAGTAAGATCCGGATAGGCATTCCACGAGGGGGTCTCGCTAGAGCGCCAATCGCAGTCTCTGATGCGCTATCTTCCGCCTGAGTCTCATCGCAAGGAAGATTCTCGACGTATTTCTGCTGGTAGCTGGTGCGTAAAGCTGCAGTTGTTTTTTTGCTTGGAAGGGCAGCCATTCGGAGAGCCTGGCTGATTTGTGCCACCTTGACCTGCTGGAACTTCATGCCTTTGAAAATGGCCAGTAATCCGTTGTTTTCGACGGCATATGCATCTGCGATTGCAAAGGAGTGACCATTTGAGTCCTGAACATCGAAGTTTGAGCAGTAAACTTCAAACGTCTCAGTCCCATTCATTTCCATTAGGGGTCCGAAACACAATGGCGCTGCCAACCTCTTTGCAGATGCCTAACACATCACTGGGTAGCCTGAGGTTAATACACAAGCCAGCAACATGAAGCAAGACATCCATAAACAATACATTGCTGGCTTTCGTATCAGTTGATCCCAAGCAAGCGTCAGTAGACACACATGTCGCGCATGCTTCACACGTTCCTTCGTCTATACATATGGTCTGGACTTTTTGGTAAAGCTCAGAGTAGAAAACGACACGTGTGAATAGTAATTCATAAATGACACATTTTGAGATGATATGTATAGACGACAACAGTGGGCTCTTGGTTATCCCGCCCTGCATTGTTCGCTTTATACCATCAATCTTACTTCTGATTGATACATCCAGTACGGAATGCTCGGCCTTCGCGGGTGGGCTGTCTGCGCTGCCTGCGCTGTCCAGTTGTGTTGCGATGCCAGTGCAGTGTATCGTGGTCCGGTCCGGGTCAGAACAAGCCATATGAGATTGAACAGTAAACTAATAGCAACCAGCGACAGCAGCAGTTGGTTTGATGACTATCCTCAAAGTCTGCTGAAATGTTTCGTTGTAAACGAATGGAGCTGAGTAGCGAACGTTTGAAATTCTCCATAGTACCGGGTTCTTACCGGGCTTGGTTTCCTGGAGCGCCGCGAAAACCATATCATGGTAAACAGAGGCTGGGCATAGAGCATATCCACATACAACATGACCCCCGATTAACTCCTTTAGCAGAACAGCCTGTGTATCATAAATAGCGTGATCACTGTCCATGGCAGGCGAGAAATTTTTGATCGAGCAGCCAGGCATGCTATTCCCAACGGCTGTGCGATGTGGTACCGTATTCTCAAATGCCATCTCACGGTGCGGCACATAGTACTCGCTCTTGAAAAAGGGTATGAGAGGCAGTTCAATGAGCTTGTAACGATATGTCTTATGCGAGAAAACCTTTCTCCAATTTACCCCGATTGAGGTTTCGTAAAAATGCTCAAGGAGCAGAGCTATGGCAGTGCTAGCCGGGACATTCTTCACTAGCGTGGGTAACAGAACCTGAACGGTCGGTAAACTGCTCAGCCGGCTGCGGGCCATGGGCTGGATAGAAGGATGCGGTCCAATCTCAATCCACCTCCAGAAAGTATTGTCCCTATTTGACTTCTCCAAGAGGTCCTTCAGGCCGGCGTCGAACGCAACGACGCCGCGACACTGCTTAGCGAAGTAATCACCAGAGAAAGCCGGTTCACCTGGGGCGACTGTGCGACCTAGCAAGTTGGAAACGACGCGGATCTTGGGGGTGGGGGGGGAGACCGCAACCTCGTCAACTGCGAAAGCGGTAAATTGTTGGAGAATTGGGTCAACAGCGGCTGTGTGAAAGGCGAGAGGCACATCAAGAGCCTTGCTTCTCACTCCTAAAGCGGTCAAATGCTTCTTGAGCTGAGCCAGCTGCAGCACTGGACCACCGACGACGCAATCAGTCGCACTATTATTGCAGGCGATGGAGATACTGCTAAACTCGTCAATTTCGTTGATAATATCCTCCATCAACGTGGTATTGTAGTTTAAGGCGAGCATGGATGCCTCCCGAAGTTGGCACAGCCCTGCCATGAGCTGAGCTTGGCGAGCGACAAGTTTTAGCCCGTCCCTCAAGCTGACGACTCCGGCAGGGACTAATGCTGCAAACTCACCCAAACTGGAACGCGTAAGTTCTGTATTCATATGCATTCAAATAAAGCACGTACCTATGGCCCGCGACCGCTTGTGGCCGGATGCCCCATGATACTATGAGTTTCGCAAGAGCAACTTCGAGGACAAAGGTAGCAGACTGGAATCCCTGCCATGCTGCCGCGTCAAGAGGTTGACTACAGCCGTCATTCCTCTCGGCTAGGATGATACTAGCACAACCGGGATAATTATTTCTCACAAGCCAATCGTCACACTCATTGACAGTATCTGCGAAGTCACTGTACAACTCCATGAGCTCTCACCCCATGCCGAGATACTGAAGCAACGAGTTAGGATTAGTTATAACTACTGACACACCATTTGGCTGCCGACGTACCTGGGAACCTTGCCCTGTGAAAAGGAAAACAGCCTCTGGAACTGTGCACAAGGACTTGGAAATGTCACAAACAATTCCAGTGTGCAATTTATCGACCAGTTCCGCGAGCGTTCTCGCAGTTACAGCCATACGATAACTATATAACTGTCTCCGGGATGTGAGAGTCGCGCACACATCGGCGAGCGATGGTGAATTGAGTCCAAGCCGAGCTTGCAAGTCCGTCGCCAACCTTTTCCGCAATTTGAGAATGGCTTGCTTGGTCTTCGCTGAGAATCCACAGACGAAGGTGATACCGCTGAAGGTTTGATTTACCTGCCCGCCTACCGCAATGTGCTCACCGATGATGGCGGCAGCATTGGAACCACCGGCACCGAAGTTATTGAGCATGCCGAGACGAGGTTTACCAGTGAATGGTGGCCACACGGCACCGTTGGCGTCAATAACAGCCCCATCAACCCCGAGCGGGCGAATGCGAGGGTTTGGCGATTTGAAGGATATTTGCGCTGGAATGCGGTCGTGTTTCATCATTAGTATAAGCTTAGCCAGCCCTGATATTCCCGATACAGCTCCAGAGTGGCCGATGTTAGCTTTGATAGATGTCAAGTGGAGGGAATTCTGCCGAGTTCCGTCTCTGCAAAGCACGCGCCGGACACTGTCTACCTCGTTGGGGTCGCCAGCCTGAGTTCTTCCACGAGTTAGCTATGGTCGTGCTCTAGCCAGAATATTACATACCCAGTTCCATGCATTTCCACAACAGAGATCTATCAACATTATGAGTATCAAGTAAAAACTAGTTTAGTATGTGCCATTGTTGAGAATCTTACCTCATTTGGATTAATTTTAGATTCCCGCAGCAATTTTTCAAACAGTGCCTGCTGCGTAGGAACATGCGGGTGTGTGATAGGGTGCGTGTCGCCACTTTGGTTGATCTCGATGGCCTTGATCACCGCGTGGATACGATCTCCTTCCTTGAGAGCAGCGGAAAGCCTCTTGATGACGAAAACGCCACAGCCTTCAGCACGACAGTAGCCGTCAGCTGAGGTGTCAAATGACTTGCATTGGCCGGAGGGGCTCAGAAAGTGAGCACGGTCCAGGCCAAGATACATCTGAAAGACCATTGAGATGAGCGTCAGTTCTAGATCTTTGCATCTTCGATGAAGGAACCTACATCAGGACTAGTGATGACATTGACAGCTCCTACAAGAGCTGATTCACACTCTCCTGCTAGAATAGACCGCGATGCCTGATGCAATGCCACAAGCGAGGAAGAACAGGCAGTATCCAAGGTGATGGATGGACCACTCCACCCAAACACATACGATATCCTCGCACTGAGAAATGCGCGAAGAGTTCCTGGCACGTGTCAATAGCGGCAATCAAAGATACATGTTGAGTGAACTACCTGTGCTGTAAAAACATCAATGTTGTGACCCAAGTTGTCGATATAGTCGAGGGTTGAATTTCCAATCCAGCAGCCAAATGTGTCCCGCGCAAACGAGGGGCTAGCATCCGGCACATAACCTGCGCCCTCAAGCGCACGGTAAGCAGTCTGCAGGAGAACGCGCTGTTGAGGATCCATGGACCTGGCTTCGCGCGGAGAAATGTTAAAATGCTCTGCATCGAACAGAAATGGTTGCTCGAGGAAGTTGCCGAACTTAGACTTGAAACTACATTTCTCGCCAGCAGTGTGCCTGTAGTTGCCGGTATCAAATCGGTTGGCTGGTATCTGATAAAACTTTATATCAACTTCAATAGTATAAACATGGGCCATGTGCTTGCTTACCTCCGACACTGTATTCCTGCCGGTACTTAACAGTTCCCACAGCAAGTCTGCATTCGGTGCTCCTGGAAGATCTACGGCCATGCCAACAATCGCAATGTCTTCCCAGGCAAGCCCCGGTCGATTTGTCACTGGAGTTGGAGGATTAATGTCCTCCGCACCCCTGACTTCAGCACGGCGTCCCAATGCATGAGCGGCCGTGGATCTCATGCCCAAGCCGGGGCCGTAATTAACAATGCTGACCAACTCCGCTGATTCGATCCGGCCAACTTCCAGGAGCACTGAGTCTTGTACGGCAATCTAGTTCAAGGGTTCAAGGAAAATCAGGTCCAGAATAGGGTCGACTATCTTTTCAAGCGTGGTGATGGAAGAAATGGTCAATGGCTTGCCCGAAACAGTGGATAGGAGTGGTGCCGTCATGGTGACCTCTGTCCGTAGCAGATGGTTACAACGCTCGAGATCCTCAAACACCATTTTCCGTATTTCTTGAAGATGGCGATTGTGGTACAGGCTGTACACGGCCAAGTGAGCAGTGCGACACTCCGCCGGTAAATCCTTCGATATGAAGCTATAAACTCTCCCCGGAATGCCGCTCAGCGTCACTCGTGTGGGCGACAGTACTGCAGATATAAAAACATCGTTACCCTGCTTGTCAATTGTGAGTTTTAACTGGATAAGTCTCGACACATACCACCTCCGCTCCAGTGAGCAGCTCTTCGATGACCTCCTTCGTGACTTCCTCTACAACATAGCTGCAGGACTGCGTCGCGTTCTCAAAGCCGGTATGATCGTACATCAACTTATTTCTGCGGTACTGCTCGCTTCTAACCCCAATCCAAAGGGCAACTTGGAAGAAATCGCAGCTGCGGGAAATTAATGGAATAGCGGACGAACCGCCAGTTACTGCTGCGGCGGCAGGCAAGAGCCCCGCGCAAACTCCGGTAGACCCGATCAGTGTCCCTAGCTCATGCCTACAGACCATATATCTAATCACCTGGTGTAGATACAAGGTCGTATGTTGTATGATGACGTTGTGGGGGTACTTGAAGGCGGGATATAGGATATCGGTAGGCTTGGCAAAGTCTGCCCAGTCAATGGCGTCTCTGCCAACAATACATCTGTCCATAGCAGATGATATAAGAGGGGTAGGAGGTTATAATATAGTAGTGGTCTTCCTTAAGATAGTAGGTAATATAGAAGATATAGAGTGGTAAAGGAAGTATAAGCCTCTTTTTATAGTATAGTAAGGTATTTAAGATAGGAGGTTAAGTGTATTATAGTAATTTATATCTAGGTAAGTATTTAGGAGTAGGTTAAGGTAATATAGATAAATAGGTATATTACTTAATTAGTATATAATAATATACTAGTTATACTAGAGAATAAATTAGGCTAATTGAGTATTATATAAATATAGCTTTTAGGCTTATTAGTAATAGTAATAAGGTAGGTGCTAATAAGATATTAATTTCATAGTGTTGTTTTTACTATATTCTTATTTATTAAGTAGATAGACTATAAAATAGTGCTGTCTAATAATGGTTGGTGATGGTGATGAAGGCTGGGGATGAGTATAGGAGGTTTACTAGGTGTTAGTGGTACTACTTAGTATCCTGCTAGCGGGAAGGAATAAGAACTAGACGGGGTAGGTGTCCTACTTCTAGGCAGGCGCCTAGGAGTGGGTCTGTGGGAGGCAGCTTGGACTCTAATTAGTCCACTATGTGGCGAGGTCCCCTACGCCTACTTAGTTATGCGGAAAAGCGGCCATAAATCTCGCGCAGCCGGTCAGCTGCCTGTCACTGTTATCTGCCTCGATTGCTAGCCTCACAACGGTTTAAGTAAAGATAATCGATTAATAACTGATTCTTCTAGCCTGTAGGTACTATTGACTATGCATATCTAAGCATCGATGTTCAGGCGCAAATTCTTAGCATTTACGCCGCAGACGTAACAGGTGCATCCACGTTTAGTCGCCGAGCGTACACTGGCTTTCAGATGCGTGATACGCCGCCCTTCTTTGTCCTATATAGCGCCATTCTGCAGTATGTTTTCAGGGGTAAGTTTAGACAATGAAGGCAGCGGCACCAAGAGCTGCGGCAAGACCTGCACCCGCGGCGGCGGCATTGGTAGCAGCGGGAGCCTTACTCTTCGAGCTGGAAGCGCTGCCAATTGCCGTGGTACCGGTGCTGGAGGTTTTGGCGGTGGTCTTTGCAGAGGAGCTTCATAGGGGGGAAGGGAACATAATTGTTAATGATAGGATGCAACGTGTGGATATTTCTACCATGCCATCTTCCACAGTAGGGAAGAAAAAGACTCACGAAGAAGTGCTAGCTGCAACTGCGCAAGTTGCGGCGAAGAAAATGACGGCGGTGAACTTCATAATGATTGGTATTGATGCGAGAAAGATCAAAAACAAATGAACTTTTAAAAATTTATCGTTCAAGCACTTATAATGGACATGTACGAATGCAGTGTATCGTGGCATGATTTCCTCTGCTAGAGAGGGGATTGGTTGGCTTTATATACCTCACTTGGCCTGGCACAACTGCCAGGAGCCGAAACACAAGAGTGATATTAATGGGCCAGCAGATCTCCACAACATACATACCATATTGCTCTTGCACGGGAATGTCATTTCGGATAAGGAGCCAATTTCACTCCACGCCCCGGTGTTCGTGCTTCGGCACGTGTGTTCGGGTAAGACATCGAGGCCGCGCCAGGCACAACCATTATTTATAGAATAATTGAAATTAGAGCGGTTTCAATAGAATTAGAGCTATATTTCCGAAGCATATACATGCAAGTACAGCCCTGTCAGTTGCCTTGGCGAGTCAGTAGCAGACTCAGCCTCACTGCCATTTTAGCTTTTTAAAGTAGTGTTTCTACTACACTTAGCGCTGCCGTAGAAATCCATAAATCAGAGCCACTAAAACTTAATCAGGTTGGAATACATGCCCATTAGCGAGTTCCATATTCAGAAGCGTCCTGTTAAGGGAAGTATACGAGACGGCTAAGCACGAGGCTCCAAATATTGTATTCACTGCCTCTTTCCTTGTACTCATCATCCCCACTCAGGCCGAATTGACCTTCCCTAATCGGCAAGGGAGCAATGGAGTGGCTAGGGAGCTTACGCAATACTTCATCCGCGGCGCGGGCAATCTTGAATGTGGATAGAGGCAAAATCTATTCCAACATGCCGAGTGCTACAATGCTAAAACAACACCGACGAAAACTAATAAAATGTTAAAAAATAAAGTAGAAACAGTCAATTGGCTTGAAAAAAAAGAGGGCTCATTTACAATGCTGATAATTGTCCTATTGTGGCGACAGACGCAACAGGTAACGGCGTTTAACGCAGCTTGAGATACTGTCTAGATACAGCGGTTGTCTGCGGAGGTTGTTTCACCATCTCATGTTTAGTTGTATATAGTCCCCTGTAAGCATACCACTTCTTGGAGCTTATGAAAACGTCGAGCTATGAGAGACTACGCACCCAATGATGCCTTGATAGATTCCGTATACCTGTGAGTCTTGATCTCAGCAGTTGATGGTTGGTACCGACATTGCAGGCTGCGAAAATAGTCTGTGCCCTTCACTGATAAACAATGGCAATAAAATATACGGGGGCTATTGTGCATTAATTTTTCATTGTTTTGGCGCCGTATTTGATACGCTGTCACTCGTATAATCGGCCGCCACGAGTGGGCAAGACAGCGCCCGTTGTCTACGACCGCAAGCAGAGTTGGTGCACACAGCGGCGACGCGGTGGGAGGTACGATGAGCAATAATAGCAGATAATAACAATATTATCTAATAATTGGCGTGAGTATCCACAATGGCTTCAGTCATTCATTTAATGCAAGGCCACGTCAAGCCCTACTAATCCAGTGTTCAGAATAGAGCTGGATTGGAGACCGCTACGCGCAGGGGCTAGGGTTGGGAAAACGCAACATGCTATATAATGGCATTATCTTATTGGTCCATCCTTTGCGAGCCAACCAATCGGGCAACATCACTAGTTGTATTTCTTTAAAACAAATACGGACGCGACTATCCGTAGATCCCCCACAACGGCAAGGCGATAGAAGTTGTCATCTTCCACGCGTGCATACCTGAGCAGCAGTCGCCAGACATATAGCTTAATGCACTCGTTACGATAGACGGCATTTTGACCGTGACTATGTGCATAGCAAGTTGCAAGCTTAAGTGCAGTAGTAGAGTGACAGTATTTGTGTCTATCAGTTAGTATACGGCGTACGATACTGCGCGGGCTCAGTGGCCCATTTGCCACGGACTTGGCTTATTCTTAACTAATTGTATACTGACAAGGACCGTAAATTTAGCCTCAATAACATAAGTTACGAGTTCCATATTTATAGGAAGCCCCGTAGTATTCTATACTTCGTTACCGCTGCCCGCCAATAACGCATTGACAGCATATGCCAAGGCTTACTTTGAGCACTGGACATCATCGGATGTCCCTACTACGGGAACCAGGATAATGTAGCCATTGTAAGTTTTTTAGTCAATTGTCGCATTGGTATTTTGTACGCTACCAGAGCAGTCTCCATTGCATGACGACCTACGTCATTTTCGCTAGCCGAGGAGGCTGGAGACTATGTATCAACTAACTCCGCATTTTTACAGGTCTGATCTAATAGACTCGATTTATATCTTAGCTTTAATAGGATGCTCAGAAAGCGTCATATTTCTGTCGTAATTTGGTCTTTGCTAGGGTTGCTGCCAATGACGCTAAAGACAGTTTTATTTCATGCGCCTGCACGTTAGCGACGATTGAAAGAGCCCACGCGTGGTTTTTGACTTTTTTGCCTGCCCGTCCAGCCTTGTGGGCCAACACATCACCCTGTCCCAAACTTTTGCCACTGGTGCCTGTGCAAAACTACCGTACCCGTGGATCTCGCCATTGTGTATCCAAGTTGCCAAAAAGGCATTCAGACGTACCCATTCTTTAGGCCTAACAAAGACGATTTTGCCAAGTATATTCGACTAAGACTATCGGCTGCGCCGAGGACGCGTCACCTGTTGATGCGGGACACCAGCTTGCAATAATCGTAGCCTGCCCTAGACTGCGCCTCATTACTCGTCCCGTTTGGGTGTCCACACGAGCAACTGTATTACGCTATAATTCAAGCAACATCCATTTGGTTGACCAAAGTCGCATGCGGATGCTATTCCATGAATACAACCACCCAGCTCGTTGCATGCTGCTAGCGCTATCTACTTCCAGCATCCTTACCCATATCTCAGCAAAAGAATGGGTGAGCCCAAAATAGCGACATTGGTTGTTCAGCCACTCTCAAAGCTGCTACCATATGGTGCTCTGATCCTATGCTCCAGTATCCTCGGTATGGTACTGATCTCTAATTGCCTGGAGCGATGGATCTTACAAAAGGTATACCCCAACACCTGGGAAGTTCTCCAACAAGAGAAACAGGAGAAACGACGGCGCTCGTTTGCCTATTTCCATGTCGGGACCTTGGTCATGGTCATTTTACTCCTGCTTGGGGCATATCCTGTCATGGATTTTCTTCTCCGCAGAAATCAGCTGTCAGAACCATTGTTTGGGAATGCTTCGGCATCAATCACGATTGGTGATGCCTTGTTTGTGCTTGCTCACATCTATAGCGCATACTACCTTTTTGAGCTTTGCTTTCGCACCAGTTTTGCTAGTCTCATTAGCATTGCTCACCACATCGGTCTTTTGCTCATCATCCATACTTCGATGGTACTCTTTACGAACCTGAAAAGGCATCCAGAAGCCTCTTTACAGTTTTACATGTGCATGGTTTGGGGTATACATTCCTATGATGTTTCTAGCAGCTTTAGCAGTGCGCTAACTTGAGGCCACCAGGCGCTTTCGATGTTGTTGTAGAGCTTCCCATCTATTTTTCTATGATTCTGTGGCGTTTGAAAAGCCATAAAGACAAGCTACTGGCCCGCGTAATGCTGGGTTGTTGTATCTGGGCGTTAGTTGGAGCTGTTACGGAACTGGCAGTTACTATCTATCTAATGAATCGATCATGGAAACGATGGAGCCGAGCCTGGAAGATCTCAATTCCGCTGATTTTTTCTCTTTGGATTGGAACTCAACTTTACGGTGCATATAGATTGTTTTGCATGGCCGTTTCGAAGCAGCGAAAGAAGGAGCTGGTGGGATTCGACGGTCGAACACTGCACTAGCCCAAGCCACACCGCGTCGGCTATGGCAGGCAAATTTAGCAGGTTTTGAGCGATCCAACTGGCTGACACCAGCATAAAGCAGCAATCAAAACTATGAGATGGGCTCTTTCAAAGCCGGGGTTCAGCTCTATTCACCAAAACACCCGATGATTCCTTCTTTCAAATGCATCTAGAGGTCAACTTGTGGTGAAGCTGTTGCTTTCTCAATGCGGTTCTCATCATCAGATTATCACCCTCCACAAGCACAAGCAATTGACCGATGGGAACTGTATACCAGTTGAATCACCTTAAAATTGATGCCACATATAATTTGAGCCTTACTCAGTACTCTCGACAATGTAATCGCGAGAGACCATACACTCGGTGGGCGTTGGTGGGGTTTGCATTGCGTGGCTTGGCCGTGACGTGGACATTCAAGGGAGTGCAATCCCTCTATTTTCTCAAACCGGGCTCGCTAATAATACTAATCTGCTGATCTCTGCCCTGTCCAAAGGGGTTCCAACTTTAATAACTGGGGTTTCGCCTTGTGGGTCTAACCCGGCCCCGAGGGCGCCGATGAAAGATGTCAAGTCAAGTTATGGCCACAAGTTATGTGAGTTATACAGACAAAATATACACAGACTCCAACAACTACACGGAAATAAGGATATAATCACCAAGAAAAAACATAGGACAGCTGGTGTGTAATAGCTGCCACTAACATAAGTTTTACTTCCTCAATAAAGACACCAGCGAGAATCCAACGTTGTCGCGGGGCTGAGCACTAAGCCAACAAGGATAGGCACACCCACATCAGCCTAGGCACACAAGGTTATATAACCACTATCTATTATTCTAAATAGACTATACCCTAGGTATTATTCATAGCTATTATTATTAATATTAAGACCTTAAGTATTATTTATAACTATTATTATTAATATTAAGACCTTAATTTTAATATAGCCTTACTTAAAGTAGCCTAATATTACAAACGATAGGAGGTGACATAGGGCAGCCTAGGGCGGCCCGAAGAAAGGACCCAGGCGGCCTTGATAAGGCGCCTGCAGGTCGCCTGATTTGGATACGCGGTCACGTGATCCCCGTGGGATCACGGGCGTACTATGATCTAGTGAGCCACAATAGGATCACGGTCTCAACATAAGCTAGTAATCTAAGGATCATAATAAAGAGATAAACTAATATAAGTAATAAAAAGGACCCGGCTAGTCTAAATAGTTTAAATCTCTATTAATTAATCTAAGTAATAGTTCTACTATTAAGAGTTAATCTCTTAATAGACTTATATAACCCTATTATAAATTACTTATAATTACCCTATAGTTATTTAACCTAATTTACTTCCTAAGAAATAAACTCTTCTATAACTTAAAAATAAGCCACTATTATATTTTAATTAATCCTATTTAATAAGTTACCTTAAAACCTTAAGTAGTTAACTAAGATATTAACTATAAGCGGAAAAACCACCAACCCTAGAGACACTATTATATAGTTACTTATAAAAGTAGCTAAGCTTAAAAAACAAAATAAGAGCCTACTTAACCACTCTAACGAGCTATTTAATATTATTAGGAGGCAAGTAAAGGAAATCTAGCTAGCGAAAAACCAGAGGACTAACCCTACTATTACTACTACTCCTAATTATTAACCTAAGTTTCCTAAACTTAAACCATTTAATAAATATAAAGATAATATAAGGAATTTCCTTATATAAGCCTAGGCCTATCTCTAAGTTAATAAGGAGACCCTTATAACTACTAAGGATTAGATCTTCTATATTAAAAACCTCTTAACTAGGAAAGCTATAAAATAGTAGGAACTATTACTATAGGTATACCTTAAATATAGTACTAAAGTTAGTATTAATATTATCTATATCTTTTTAAACTATAAAACCTTTAAAGACCGACTCCTTAGTGTATTTAGAAACCCTAATAAGTATAAAGAAGCTACTTAATAGCTCACTTATCTTAAATAAACCAAATCTACAGCCTACTATATAAGGAAATTTAAATAAATTATAGCTAAACTTAATTAAAAATAAAAAACACTTATTAAAATATTCTATTAAGGACTTAAAGAGGAAGTAAAAGATAATATTTACTAAGAAGATTAACTAAAACTACTTAATACTTTTATTAAAATAGTTATTAAAGTAGATAACTAACTATATAAATAATATTAAGAGAAAGTAGGTGGCTATAAGTTCTATAACTATATAAAGTTTAATAAACCTAATACTAGTAAACCTTAACAAACCTCTACCACATATAAATACTACTCTAGACCTATAGAATTTAATATAGTATATAAGAAACCCTTTAAATATTATAACTATAAGAAACTAAGATATATAATAAATAAGTACTATTAACCTAAGAAAGACACCTAAAAACCTATAAAGGAAAAATAAAATATTAGTATAGCCTATTATAAAAAGCTACTTATCTAAAATATTAATATAATAAATAATAAAGAATATATCTTAAATACTAACCGCTTTATTAACATCATATACTATAACATTTAATCCATCAATAATACTAGCTTAGAGGATAAAGACTAAGAACACAATACCTAACCTCCAGCATATAATAAAGTATCTAAAGTACAACTAGACCCCTAGGACCTCGATAAAAGCCTTAAAGACCACTACAGTCCAATAGGACGACGATTCTATAACAAGAAAGAACTCATACAAGCCACGATTACCAGAATAAACATCACCGACCCGCTTATACTCCTCTCAAGCCTAGAAGAAAGACAAGAGCCATTACACATCAACAAGGATCACCTAGAAATAGGGCTTATACACTAAAACCACACTATAATCTCATAGGCCTTATACCCCTTTAATCACTATATATAATACCTCTAGAAGAAGCTAGACTATTAATAACTTCCCAGCTATAACCTATATAATAACCTACTTAAAAAAACTAATCTTAGGCATTAAAAAATCAACGCCTAATCTATTACTATACTTAGTGGAATAACATGTTATTCTTGTTTGTGATTAGTTAGAATGGGTGGGGCAGGCGATTTTCTATTATCTTATTCCTATTATCTTATTCTATAAGATGATTAGGCAAAAGCTAGGATAAGTAGGCCTCTCATCTATAGTACGTAACAACAGATCTCCTATTCTATTTATTAAGTAAAGCAAGTGAAAGCGAAAAAGAAAGTATTATAGAGAATAAAAGGAAGTCAAGATACTTTACTTATAATAGTGATCATTAAGTATTAGTCTATAAGTAATATTAATTATATATTATTCCTTAGCTAGCTATATTTATTTTATATATATACTAAAAGCTATACTATCTAAGTAAAATAGAGTAAAAGGCGCTTATAGTATTCTATACTTAGTTAAAACTTAAGAGTATATAGGAACTAATAGTAAGGTATTATAAAGAAAATAGACTATTTAATCCTATTTTCTAACTACTAATTTATTTAGACTTCTTATATAAGGTTAAGCTATATAGATAATTATATTAAGATAATAAGATAATAAATTAATATATCTAAAGTATATATAAAAAAAAATATATATAAAATAATATAAACTTAAGTTTATTATATAATTAATAGCTTATATAAAACTACTTTAATATAAGGCAGCTTATATACTACTTTTAAGTCTATAATAGTATTATAGTACTTATAGTATATAAGGTAACATAGTAGAGGCAGTAGTATCTATAGGATGGCTTTATTAAGTCAATATTCTACTAACTAAAGAGTAAAGTCCATAGGTGGTAAGACGAGCTAGAGAAGAAGTAGGCAATAGTTATAGTGGATAGGGAAAGAACTAAGCATATACTATAACTTTATAAGTTAAGACTCACACTATACCTAGCCAGACTAAGTGACTTAGAAATTAAGTCGTCCTATTAAATACTACAATAGAGATACCTAGTAAATAACAATAAAGGCAGCGAGGATAATGTCGATATTAGTACTAATAGCAGTGATAATCACAGCGATATAGATAATAATAAGACACTACCTATTCTTATAGGCGCTATTAAAGAGATACTCATGTAGACCTACAACCTCGTTGATAAGGACTCTAAAGAGTGCTAACTAATTAAATAACGAGCAGTAATCCTCAGCCAATTTTCCAAGGACCCCATCTCCAAGTAGAGATATATTTTTCAAGCCTATAAAAATACTACCATACTAGAGAAGTACTTTTTTACTATATAGCAGTTGGTTATATATACCTATAGGGTAGCCTATAGAGTGACCGGCCATTTTATATAGAGGTCCGGTAATACCATCTTTCCACAGCACCGAATTCACCTTAGTACCTAGCAGTAATCAGCCTTTACCCACACGGCCACAATAGCAAGAAGAGTAAAGGACATAGGAAATAAATCCCTCTATTATACTATTATAATAGTACTATAAACACTAATGTGTGATAACATTGGTTCTAATAAGTTTAGCTTACTAATCACTAGCTTTACCACTATACTAGTAAGAAAGTATATTAGGAAGAAGAGGAATAAATAAGGTAAGGAGATAAGCCATAGTAGATAGTAGGATCTTACTAGCTTTAGTAGCCATTTATTGGCCCTTATCTAAGGTACTTAGCTAGTCCTAATATATTATATAGTAATAAAATAAGGGTTATTTAGGATTCTTCTAGTGGGCGAAAAAGTCTCCACAAAAAAATATAAAGGGCTATTTTAAATTCCCAGGTCAACCCTATTTTATAATAAAATAGCCAACCTAAAAATAAACCCAACCCACCCCAGGGTTATAAGTAAATTAATAAATCAAGTAGCCCTATTATATCATAATAGTCCATAATAACCCTAGTAAAAAGCGATATTATAAAAGATTATATTTTTAAGTAAATAAAGTAAAACTAAGACTATAATACTAATTTAATTAAATATATATTATAATAGTCCACCAGTATAGACAACACCCAGCATTTATATTAGTAGTAGGCAGTTTAGGAATAAAAGGGGATAGGGGTTTAAAGATCACATAACCCAGCAGTAAAAGGAGGGAGCAGGCAAAAAAGAGAGGAAATATAGAAATATAATATATATATATAATAAGATAACTAATAAGTATATACCTATTTATCCACAACCCTAGGTATTATTCGCAGCCATTATTATTGACATTAAGACCCTGATTTTAATATAGCCCCACCTAAGGTGGCCTGAGCTTTGTTAATAAGAATATATTAATAGATATAGACCACTAATTACCTATTTAGATAAACTAGAGTATTTAGGTTTAGTAGATAGGGTTAAGTAATTAGTGACTAACTAGATATAAAATAAGATATACCGGTTTAGTATATATATAATATAATAAAATTTATTTAATATAATTATCTAAGTCACTTTATTTTATATATAATAACTTTTATTTAGGATTATATTTAAAATATCTACTATTATAGACTAGTATATCTACTATAATAACTAATATAAGGTAATATTATATAGGGATTGTTATACTACTATCTTACTTAGGTAATTAATGGCTTAGTACTTATATAATAGATATAGTATTAAAGGATAAGATTTAAAAGAGATTATAGACTATATAGTACTACTTAATATAGTTAATATTTAAGGTATATTAAGACGCCTAGATTATAGCCTACTATATATAATATTATATATAGAAAAGGGGTTTAATTATATAGAATACTAATACTTAATAATTATATATAATATAATAATAAGGTATTAATATATATCTAGTTATACTAATTTAGGTAAGAAAAGTATATAGGTCTAACTATAGAGCTGGTAATAGGGCAAAGATATAAGCTACTAGATTATATAGATAGGAAGTAATCTAGCCAGTATATCTCTATTAGTAGATTAACTAGCTAGCTTAATAGATAATATAATTAAGGAAACTATAATTAAAATTAATAAAGAAATAAGATAAAGGCTAGAGATTAGTAATAAGTAGACTAAACTAATAAATAATACTATATAAGTTAAAGAGATAAAATGGGTATAGTATTTTAGTGATAAAAGCTTCCACTAAATATATAAAGTAATATAGTCTATCTAGTCTACTAGTATAAAGGGGATAGTATAATAACTAGAGGATAAAATAGCTAAGTAGGAAGTTAAGGCTCTTAACTTATTATATATAAGTTTAAATTATAAGGTAGATTATTATAACTAGTATATTAAGGCTATACTAAAGGAGGTACTATAGTGTCTCTATAGAATTAAAGCTAGTAAGCCTAATAATATACCATTTAGTTATAATAAGGAAGAATAGTCTAAGTAGAAATATAAAGCTATTAACTACTAGTATCTTAGGTTCTACTAGTAGGCCCACTAACTAGGGTAAATATAAGCTAAAGAGGCTTTAAATATAGTATTTACTAAGGAATAATAAGGCTATATAAGTAATATTATAGAGGAGATTTAAACTAAACTAGATTACTTATTAAACTTAAGAAATAATAAGGTACTATTTATTAATAATAGTAGTTATTTAAATAAAAAGAGTAATATTAATATAGAAGATAAGTATAATAGCTATATAGTAGCTAAGGCTTATATAAGTTTAGACTAGGCGGTCTTTTATTTTATAGTAGTATCTATTAAGTATAAAGTCAGAGGTATATAATATAATAACACACTACTTTATTTTTACACCGTAGTTAAGATCTATAGGCCGTCTAAGGGTTACTAAGAGGTGTGGCTTTATATAGGGATACTAGCCACTCTATAGTGGCTAAGTTAACTTTTCTTTCTAGAGGACTACTAATAAGGCTAGTTACCTATACTAGATAAGGTAGAGGTTACTATAATAGAGGGATTTTATAAGGAGTATATATACTAGATATACTTAGGTATATTTACTATTATAAGCTAAATTATTAACTAGATAGTATATAGTAAGGGATACTAGAATAAGATAGGTAATATACTATTAGTTCACTAAAATAAAGATAAGTTAATATTATACTATAATAGTAATAAGCTTATTATATATAAGTTCTAATATATAGTATATAATATAATTATATAAGCTGATATAATTACTAACTAGTTATTTTATAGGTAGTAAGATATATTTAATTAAAGTATTAATCTAGGCTGGATTAAGGATTATATAGTAAGGTGAGGTACTAGGTAGTTATTTATATATAATGACTATAACTAATGGCTAGAACCCGGGCCTAGAAAGGTACTATACGCTATTAAGGCGTCTATCTTTAACCTAATAACCACTATATAAAAGTATAATAATATATATAAGTAGCTCTAGAGATTATATTAATTCTAAGAGCTATTATATATTATATTTTATATATAAGGCAGTTAGCTTAACTGTGGTCCTAAGGTGGCTATTATATAGTATTATAATAGTTAGTAACTTATATAGAATATATTAGTACTTAATAGATAACTAATATTTATTATAGATTATAATAAGATAAAGGTAATATATAATTATAAGTGAAAAGTGGCCTAGTTCTTACCTAACCTAGTTAGGCGGTTAGTTATAATATATATTATATAACTACTCCTAACTAAGTAGATACTACTATATTAATATTTATTACTAGAGCTAGATACTAGTGAAATTAAGTTTATATAGTAGTATTATATATCTAAGACATAAGATATTAACCGGCTAAGTAATATACTTAGTTGTCTTATATAGGAGTATATTAAAATATATATAGGTGTAGCCTAGTATAGAGTCGTTATAATTAAGCTAGGATAAAGGGTCTGCGGGCTGGTTATAAAGTAGGTTAAGAGCTAGGTTAGTAAGATAGAGGGTAGGGAGGAGCTAGAGTTTAATAACTTTACTAGTAAGGTTATTTACTATTAAGGAAGGTATAATATTATATAAGATCTATAAGGTATATATAGTATAAAGATTATATAATAAAGGTATATAGTCTATATTAATATACTTAGTTAGTTATAGCCTAAGTTATTAGTTATATTTTAAAGTATTAGCTGACTATAGTATTAGTTTTTATAGGAGGGTAGACTTAAGCTAGGGGGTATATAGTAGCGGTGTACTAATAACGGCAGCGGGTCTAAGTAGGTATATAAGTGATAAAGGATTAATAAGGATATTATAGACAGTAAGACTATAAAAAGGCAGATTATATATAGGCTTTAGAGGCTTATAGGGCCGACTATAATATAGAAGTCTATAAAATAAGCTAAGTATATATATATAATCACTTTATTAGAAAGAGACTAATATAGACTATATATACTCCCTACTAATACTAGTAAGAGCTTACTATTTATAATCCCGGCTATAATAAATAAGGGCGGGATAAATATAATAATTATACTATATATAATACTCTAGCTTAATCTATATAAAAAGACATATAAAAGAGGGGTAGATATAATTATACTAAAGCTAGTTATAATTATAGAGTAAAAATAAATACTATAGATAATATAGATAATTATTATTAATACTAACTTATATAAAGTTAAGAGTATTTAAGTATATCTAAATATACTCTATAAAGAAAACTTACTTAAATATATCTTTATTAATAAAGTATATATAACTATTATTAAAACTATATTCTAGTAAAAACTTATCTAGCTTAATAGTATAATATACTATTAGTAGCTAGTTATATTACTAATAGTAATACTACTAGTGTAGTTTAAGAAGTGGTTCTATTATACTCTACTAGCCAGGGATATAATAACTATCTATAATAAGGTATTAAAGCTTAGGGTTGGGATAGGGTGATATTAACTATCTAAGCTAGCTCGCTAAGGTTTTCTAATAATACACTCTTTAGAAGGGAATAGTAGGAAAGGTATATAGAAGGAAGGTGTGTTATAGAGGGTTGAAGGCTCTATAATTGGCTGGTTTGCTGTTGAGAGGTGTGTTATAGAGGGCAGGGGCTCTATAATTGACGTTGGGGGCGCTAGAAGACGTGTTATAGAAGGCGAGGGCTCTATAATTAGCGTTAGAGGCGCTAAGAGACGTGTTATAGAGGGCAAAGGCTCTATAATTGACGTTGAGGCGCTAAGGCGAGTGTTATAGAGGGCAGGAGGCTCTATAACCAATATCGAAGGCACTAGGAGACCTATTATAGAAGGCGAGGGCTCTATAATTGACGTTAGAGGTGCTGGGAGACGTGTTATAGAGGGTTATAGGGTTACTTAGGGTTACTTAGGGTTGGGATAGGGTGATATTAACTATCTAAGCTAGCTCGCTAAGGTTTTCTAATAATACACTCTTTAGAAGGGAATAGTAGGAAAGGTATATAGAAGGAATGGGGTATAGAGGGTTGACGGCTCTATAGTTAGTTGGTTGCTGTTGAGAGGTAT
>JANAKD010000182.1:0-30642 GCA_027627215.1 Lecanicillium saksenae | reverse complement strand
TTACGCCGCCTGGACAAGGACAGCAAGCACCAGCGCGGCGCCCTGCGAGAACAAGTACGGCATCTCGGGTTGAATCATCACGTGTAGAGGAGCCTGAGGAAACTACGGGCGAGTTCTTCCCGCGAACAGCCCGCCCCGAGCCAGTGACTGGCATCACATTTCCACAACAGCCTGAACCGGAGCTTCCCCCTGCTCGACCTGACCCAGTCACGTCCTCGCCGTCCAAGGGAATACACAACAGCCCATCGCGCTGGAAAACAAAAGCAAAACAAAAGTCATCACCACTCAAACAACCACCCATGCGACCTGACGAAGAAGAAGGACCGCGCCCTGTGCCCACGCCTCAGGCGCTGCAGCGACGACCGAACCCGCCGGCTGCCGATGATGGCACACACGATACGATACATCCAGACCCGGTGCGCAACGTCTCGTTTCAAGACCCCGAGAAGGTGAAAGAGAGGAATGCGCTGCGCGAAGAGCTCGCGCAACTGCAAAGGGATCTGGAGATGGCGACGAAAGAGAATGCACGGCTGCTAAGCACGCAAAACACGGGACGCTACACTGCACCGGGGAACAAGGATAAGATCCTTGATCTCTTGCGGAGGTCGCTGATACCTGCTGACCCTCTGGCGCTGCCGCCACAGTCGCAGCAGCTCATGATGGCAGCCCTTAACCCGATTGGCCTCTTACCATTTAGTAGACCCGTTGCTACGATGGTACCAGAGACGGATGACAGCAAAGATATCAAATCGCACCACCCGATTGAGATGTCAGCCGAAGAAGAGCTTCGCTATCTTCAAGTATTCAGCCCATTCAACGTCACGTCAACCATCGCCGCACTTCCTGCGACACAAGAACACCCATTCCGCCAACGGCGTCTGGTTACGCTGCGAGATAAGGAATCGCTTTTCCAAGCTCGTGTCGAGATAATTGTCAACCCCATGACACTTGCTATCCTCGAGCTTCGAGTGTTATCACTCGAGCCTGCCGCCGAGGCGGAGCTACAACCCTTTCTAGAAACCATCAGCGAGGGTCCTTGCAATCGAAGCATGCAGCGCAACGTAGGCATGCTCTTCTGGGCCATGGCTGAGTGGCGACGTACAGCTGTTGAGCGCGCTGAGATATGGGCGCGCCTTGACACGGAGGTGCTCGCTAAAGGCGGACCAGCGCAGGCCGCCGCGGCAATGCGACGACAAGCCGAACAAAATGCAGAGCAGGCGGATGCGCCGCCGCGGGAGAAAATCTTGCTCCGCGGCGCCGACTTGCGATATCTCATGGGCAAGCAGTCGTACGATTTGCCAATAGAAACCGGCGGAAACCAAAGAGATAATGCCCATTTACGGCTCGAGTGGAAGATTGGCTTCGACTGGACGGGCGAGGCGGAGAGTAGGCTCGCAGTCCTGGAGGGTGTACCTGGGAAGTGTAAGTGGATTCTACTCCATCTACTGAATGCTGTACTAATCTGTGTCTACAGGGAGGCGAGCTGACCGCCGCGGCAACTTGGGCAAGCTCGGAGGCTTATTCCAGGACTTGGTTAGAGGAGGCGAGAATCTTGACGTTGCGACCCGGAAGGTTGCTGCTCTTCTGGTGGACGCTGGCGCTTGAATACAACTTTTATAATGGGATGCATACACATGAGGAAATGACATGAGCGACAGGCGCATATAAATCTGTTTGGGCTTTTTCACATTTTTTATTCTTCGTATCTGGGCGACAAGCTTCCACCCAGCTAGGTTGGCTTCTCTCTTGGCTAGTCGAACAAGCCAACCCAAAATATTAATTCGAGGGCGATTCTGGCCAAAGTATAAGCCAGCTCCTGTTCAGACAAGTTTCCACCAGTTCGCATAATTCCGTCGTTAATTGCCATGTGTCTAGCTTGTGTGCGCTTCTTCTATTGTATGCTTCTCGTACAAAATCTCCCATCGCAAAATCGCATTCGAGGTGTTCGTTTTTGGTCGGAAAGCAACTCGCCGATTTCGTATGCAGGTCTGAAACGAGAGAACTGCGCCTATTTGAAGGGAGGGAATGTCGTATTTAGTCGACGTCGACACCGAGCTTGCGCAGGTCAACCTTGGCCTGGTCAATCTCGGACATCAGCTCCTTGTGGGCGTCGGGAACATCGTTGAAGGTGAAAACGCCGAGGCCGAGACGGAAGAGGAGGAGAGCGCCGAATGAGACGAGAGCCCAGAAGGGAAGCTGTGTTTGCGCGCGCGCGCGTTAGCGACTGTGCCGTCGCGGGGGGRAGCAATGCGTCAATGGAAGCTTACGACGGGGACGACCTGCTCCTGGACCACGGGAGGAAGAGGAATAAGCTGGAGGTAGAGAGCGAGGTAGAGCTGTTTTCAATGATTAGCCGCGAGCAAACCCAGCTGCAAAATCGTGGTGAAGCTGTGGCGAGTGTAGCGCAGGGAGAGGAGCTGGTGCGCCGCGGGGGAGAGGACCACTGCTGGTGCGTTGGCGGACACGTACGGAGGAGACCAGGAGGCCAAAGGAAATAGTCTGCTGCGCGCGCGTCATGTTGGGCAGGAGGTCGAGGTAAGGAAGGACTGTAGTTGGTTTCTGAGGAAGAAAAAGAAAATGGAATTGGTTGATCAAGAGGTGATTGACGGATGGATCCAAGCTCTCGTGGGGAGACGTGTAAGGAGGCTGCTCTAGCGCGTTGATGCCAAATTTCAGGAACAAGGGGTGCATTATGTCAGCATGCAGAATCTGGCTGCAGACCATGTATTTCAGTCAATATGTGCACTTTACTGCGCCAAAGGTTCAATAAGAAAAAATATTTAAACCTCTTCAGAAGAACTTATGTCATATGCAGGTTCGTTGCAAGTTTTTATTATTATTTGCTTCTAGGTGGCGGGCTCGCGCACCTCTCTGCGTTGCGGGCAGCATGACTTCTCCCTTCACACCGCGCGCGACTTGCAACGTGAATATAAATCAAAGATAAATACTGAATAAATCCCAAATAATTATTATAATGGATCATACCGAAACCTTTAACCCATGTCCTATCAGCGCGTGCAGGTGTGGCAGCCCCGTGGTAGCATCTAAACAGCAGATGGATTTACTACAGCTACAAAGATTTTCCGGTCAACGGACTGCATTACATTCTCGCATTAACAATCTCAGTAACTCGCGATTGACTAAAGGCGTTGCTGCCATCACAAACTGTCGCTTGGTTAAGCTTCGCAGTTGCTCGGGAAAGCTGTCCCGGAGCCGCTCTAAAGTGGGGCTCAACCGGACTGGGCTCCGGTGGCTTCCCGATGAACCTCCGTTGATCGGGACGAAAGCCTGTTCACCGGGTACACTTCCCTCCAAATGACCAGGTACTATGGCGGCCTCCCCACGGCCAGCCTTGTGCTGAAACCAAACCAGTGCGTCTTTTTTTCCCTCCCAGGATCCGGGAAACGGGTTCGCCAGGCCCAACTCAGCTTGCTGCCAGCGACGCAACGACCCAGCGTGGTGAGACATGCATGTCGTCCCTTCATTGTTGCTGTGGGAGGTGCCTTGGCCGGACTGCAGCCTAAATGCAGGGCGACTGTGAAGAGGAAATGTCTTTATTTCCACATCTAGAACAATTCGAGGCTCATGCAATTTGTGTCACTTGGTCGAGACCATTGTTTCGGTTTGTAATTGTGTTTGTATTCAGATAAAAATAATTGTCGTTTGGTTTTCTATCATGCGATATGCTAGAAGATGCTAATATCCCAAATAATGCCGTTCAAGTCGTATGCAATCTCTTTTATGATGTAAGCCCAATATGCAAAATGCTTCTCATTCTCTGGGATGGTATTGGCGATGCTTTGCAAATGCCACAGGGTATAGAACGCCGAATATGCCCACCGCTGGTAAAAATGTGAGATCATGAAAAACAAAGGGAAAAAAACAATTATTAAAACATGCGTAAAATGCCAAGTCGAAAGAATTAAAAAGATCCAGACCCCGCGCCAAGAAAGGAGTAAAAGCACAGTAATTATTCACGCCAGAAGCGCCAGCTCTTGCGACGAGTCGCTTGGCCGGGATGAGGGTGCTTCTCGCCGTGGTCCTCATCCAGCTGTAGTCGATACCTGCGGACGCTGCCGGTGTCATCGTCGAAGGACAAATGCTTCTGATCAGGCACAAGACAATCGGGTACAAGATGCTTTCGCATCCAGCCCTTCACACCACGGCCAGCGGCATCGATCGCGGCGTACTCTAGACGGCGGGTGCTATCGCTGGTCCAGTAGTGCGTCGTTTGCGGCAGCTGTGGTGCTATCATGGCTTCCGATGCAGAGGGCTCCGCCAGCTCGACGAGGTCAGGCGTCGGAAACTGCACATAGCCTACAGGCTGCGACTGTGCGTATGATCGGACCTTGTACGGTGCTTGGCTGCCGCTCGAGTATGTGTTGTACGAGCGGGCAGAGCGCCGTGTAGATGGTCGAGATGATCGTACGCGAGAGTTGGAAGCCGATGAGTTGCGCCGAGTCACATTCGGAGACGTTCGGCTACCGTTGGACATGGATGTCCGTGGTGACGGCGGCCCGTACGACTCGTAGCCAGAGTCTTGTCGCTGCATCTTGGAAGCCTCAAACGGATCAAAGTCCTCTTTGTGCTGCAGCCGTTGCTGTTGCGAGTCTTGTGCGTAGCAATCCGACTCGTGGATGGGCTCCGGCGGCTCAACGAGTTCGATGTCGTTGAAGCTGTAGTAGGTAGTGTCCGACAAGGCAATGCTGGAGCGATGTTGGCGACTCATGGTGCACTATGTACTATGTTGAGAAGGCGTACAAGCTTTTGGCGGCTCAGCGTTATAAGTGGGGGGTCAAGGAAAAAGAAGAAGGAAGATGGGGAAGAAATGCCGATCGTGAGGAGAGGGATGGTGCGAGTGTATATATAAAGTCGTCGTGGAAATGAAGGATATGTTTATGATAATTTCCAGTGAGTGCGTGGCGATCCAAGGGGGAAGATAATGTCGTAACCAATGACCGCAGCAGGCCCTGTCCGATTGAAGCGAGATGACGGGTAATAAGAAGATGCAGCGTGTAAAGGTCTGGCGGTCTGTACACCCCCGACGTTCCAGGATCAAACAGGTCTCTCTGCCTCAGCAACCGGGGGGGACAGATGCGTAATGATCCGGGATGATAGGGGGGTAAGGGTATGAAGAATCATAGATTGTCCAAAACCGGAACCACGACAAGGGCAGACGGGCGGTTATTATTATTAAAATAACAACGTCAATCAAGGTTTTTCTTGTGCCTTGCGGGTTCACCCACGGGCAGACAAGGGTAGTGTTGGGATGGGGATGGGCTCAACTGAAGTGGACCTGTTGTAAGTCGGCGGTGAGAGGCGCCAGAGCGGGCAGCACTGCGCACAAAACTGGCAGACAACAACGCCGGACAGGCTAACAAGAGCAGTCTTGCCTCGAGTGGGTAAGGTTTGCTGGCCGCGGGAAGCCGATGCAGATGCGCGCGTGGGGACCAAAAAGACTCAAAATACCAGCAGGAACAGCTAGTGTTTTTGTGGCTTTTCAGTAGGAGGGGAAGATGGAGGCAGTGCCTGGGTCTTGGACCAGGATGGGTGCAGTAGCCTGCGTCCACAAACAATAAATGAAGACTGGCGGTATGCGAAGGAATGGTGCTGAGCTGACGGGAGACACGAAAAGACAATAAAATCGCTAAAAGCGATATGTAAAGTCTTTGTGATGTCCCGCTCGAATGCGTACGTTGATACCCCTGGTGGCGGGATTGAATCGAGGTGCAGAGGCGTGTGTTTTGCGTGCAATGAGACCTCGCGAGTAGCAATAACCCAGGCGGCGTGTAATGTGAGATGTGAAATGTTGGTTCGATCAGTTTGCGACAAAACGAGTGCGGAGGACCTGAGGGTCCTTAAAAATGCGAAACTCGTACCCGTCGAGATGTGAGATGAATTCGACTGCAAGGGTCTTGGCTTTGATATTGACCGCACACCTTCTTTCCTGCTGTTATGCGCAATGAACAGTTGTGGCGTATTTCTTAATGCCAGCACGGTCGAGTCGGGAACCAGTAGTGTGCAGCCTGGCCGGCCCAGATGTGCTGATCAAACGTGGTTAAGCCTCTTTCGTGTCGTTGGGCATCCGAAAGGGCTCGCCTGCATGCGTATTTTGTCTCGTAGTCTAGTGGTGCCTGTGGTCATGCGCTGGTCCAGTGACAAGCCAAGACGGGCTCTGTGGCTTGCAACAAGGGAACTCTAGCCGATGCCGCTCCAGTAAAGTCAGGCGGAGAAATGAGCAGCCAAGTTGAATATTGCGAAATTCAGTTATCTTTGAAAAAGGAATGAATCGAGGTGGGTAGAAGTTACTAGGTTATCGCTCTCGTCACCACGAAGGTCGGGAGCACGATGGGGCCCTCCTCGCCTTATATGAAAACTACAGAAGTCACCCGCTCATCAGCAGAGCCGCCCGCAAAGAGAAGCCTCAGAGAAGCTGCCTTGGTGGCGGGAGTAACCGCTGATTTGCCCTATTTTGGTCTCGCCGCGTGAACATCCAAAATGTAAGAGCCGATATTGCTCCATCATGTGATGTTACGAGCGACCGACCGGACGGACGAATGGTGGCCGCGCTATCGGGTCTGCGCGACCTGTCGCACTTTGGCCCAGCAGCTTTGCATGTGCTCTTTTCTTGACAGCGGGCGCCAGCGTTGTTATTAGAGGCATTTTGCTAGTACCCTGGCCGACCGGGAATAGCTGCCCAATGAGTGGTAAACGCTAATCAGGCGCTGAAACATGGTTGCTCTATTGCCCCTAGCAAAGGCCAACCAGTCTAGACTCGCTGGTCCTCCTTGTCCAAACACACACTTCACACGCAGGACAAGTTAGCCACCAACCGGAGCTTGTTCCACTTCCATATCCCTGGAGTATGTTACCATCGAGCGCATAATTTTGCTGCCTCTCTCCCGTCCCGAGGGCCACCCAGGATCTATATGATACAAAGGAAAACAAAAAAAANGCCTCAAGATACGCTGCAGCTACTGGCCCAGTCCATGTTCAAGACCAGACTGACCCCGGCGCGACCGCGACCGTGGAGCCACTAACAAGTCGGGCCGCTGCCACGCTATTGTCAGGCACCATCGTTAGTGCTCTGGGTGGATAACTCAGGGAATTTCTCGGTGTCACAGTGTCGTGCTGGACTTGCCACAAGTGGAGGGCTATTCTACTCTGGGTGTCGGAGGCCATCAGAATTGGTGCTTGCACAGCGGTGCTTGCAACACTATGGTCAGCATGTGCTCCCTCATTGTGCCCCGCTGCTCTGTACCGAATGTGCTCTTTCTCCGTAACGGACGTGTAACCCGAAAATCACACGTTTCGCTGTCCTTAGTACCGCTCATTAAGGCTGCCTTAACCCATCCGCTCAGAGGGGCGTTGTCATCGATGGCATGTGCTTGGAGCTGATATCAAAGGGGGCATGTGCTGCCTCGCAGATCACCATCACTACACCTTGACAGTGAAGCCCCCCTTCAGCCGCAGAATGCATGTGAGAGTTGCACAAGGAGGCAATGTTGTTGTGCTTTTGCAGTCAATAACAGACAGTGCCGATACGGGTCAGATCTGTGTCGTGCGTCAGGACCTGAGCGTATGAACCCCGCCAAGGCAAATGCATGCGACCAAGGCCACAGCAAATGAAACAGACGCACATACTCTCAAGCATAGATGACTTATGTAGTGGTGACATATGAAAGGTTGTGAAGCGTAAGTCGTGAGGCTGAGTCCATACGGCAGTGAAGCTTGTCCATGAAATGGTACACTTGTCATACCCTAGACCTGGACGCGAAATAGAAAGTGGCCACTTTAGGAATAGGGTAAGAACAAAAATCTACAGAGAGTCTATTAAATTCTAAACTTTATATACTGGTATTGCTACGATATACTGGGTGGCTTGTCTTCATGGTGCCGCGGTTATTGCATCAATTCATGTTACATTTGTAGAGGTTGTGAAGCGAAATATCGGGATTGGCCACCCTTGAGCGGACTCGTCAAACGAGACTGGAATCCTAGTTGGGCGTTGGCTAAGGGCAAGTTTAATAGCGATACTATGTTCGTATTGGAGACTTAGAAGCGAGATGAAGTTATAGGGAGACTTTGAAAAGTAGACCCGGATTTAATAGGAATGGATGATAACTCGTGCAAGAGAGGTGGTTGCAAAGGCCAGGAAACTTGGGCTGTTAGTGAACCAGGCGCGGACATCAGTCTGCACTATCTTGTCCCAACATGGCGGGGTATATGATCCGCAGCCTCTGCTCGCGACTCCGACTTCATCGCAGTCGAATCCAAGAAGTCATATAGATTGTGCAAAGTCACGGGCAGTTTCCACAGAAAAGACGTAACAAGTAATCCTTTTCCATCTACCTTCGCTCAGCCTTGCCGGTTGTGGTAGGCGCCTGGAGCGCGTGTCGGGAACCCTCCCCTATTACGAACCAAATAACCGTGGTCATGTTTCCACGCTTCATGGACCTTCCACCTGAGATTCGCCATGCCATATGGAAACTCTGCCTCCCGAGGCGCGTCGTCCAGCATTGCACTCCCGGTTACGAGGAGGAACTGGAGGATTACTACCCACAGCTGTGCCACGCACAGTTCACCACCAAACTCAACGCCTGGCCCCCAGTGGCAACATCCGTCTGTCGCGAATCGGCCAAGATAGCACAAGAGATGGGTCGTATGATGCCAAGTATGCCCGGCTCATGGCTCCGCAGTCCGGCCTGGGTGCAGCCTTCGCGCGACCTGGTAATGCACTGGAACCACCCTGGCTGGATTGGAACCGACGAACCCCCGGAAGCTGAAGGACTCTTTTTCCAGTGTGAAGCTCTGAATATGCACCCATCGCTCATGTCTGAGTATCTGGAGGTCTTCCTGGCAAGAGAAGCGGCGGCTGTAGAGTACAATGTGCCGTATGTGCCTTATATCAGCATCCCCCTGCTGGCAGACAAGGTCTGGGATAGCTCCAGCCCCATATGCCACGTAGTGGAAGCGCTCAGCGTTCATTAAAAGTTTCAGGGCGAAAATTTGTTTGTGCCGCTCTTTTCGCTATCGCTTCATATTCCCCGCCAGGCAGCTCTCGAATCTGGCCTCTTTGGGCTTTTGAGCGACGAGCCAGTCCAAGCCGTCGACATTGAAGATGTCGCTCGCCTGCATTCCTATGCTGAGTTGTTTCGAGAGCACGGTCACGCAAAGGAGCAGGAGCAATTGCAGGACATTTTTGAACACATGCTTGACACGCCCAACTTTGCTACACGCGTGAGCGAGTGGAAAGAGGCAGTCAATTGGAAGCTGTTGGGATACTGGTGGTATTACGATGTAATGATCCCACTTCAGGCATTAGGCATGGCATTTTCGATAGACTCGCACCCTCTATACTCTGTATGGACCCCCCCCCNTTTCAGCCAGACTGGGGTTCCGTGAATATGGAGGACCACGCAGTGAACGAGCAGCACCCGTGGGTCATTACGGCAAGGGAAAAAATGTGGCGTATCCAACCACAAGTTATATTCCGCTGGTGTAGTGGCAATTGCCATCTGCGGTAGAGTTTGAATGCTGATATCACATCTACCCACTACATGCTTCCATGCTAGGAGCGCAGACGATTTGGGTGCCGATGTTCGCCCGGCTTCATACGCTGGCGCTGGTCATATCCGAGTGAGGCAATTTCTGAGGTTTGTGGCTTGCCATCTCGGAACTTGGTTAGTATAATTTAAGAAGCTCGGCGGTTTACGTTTCTTGACAATGTCTTCACCTGGCGAATGGAATCCAATGATGGCTTCGGTGAATCTCTTCGTATGCAAGTATTACTCGGCCATGGCTGTCAAGATCTTCAAATAGTATCCGAGCTGCTGCAAAGCAAGGCTGAAAGCTGTGATTTCGCCCTCGATATAATCGATGTAGTGCATGGTTTGCATGTGCTTGATGTAGCTGGTGCCGTGGGCGAACCCGAATCAATCTGGGCGTGCTGGAAGTTCTGTATCGCTCATACAAGGCCGTTTTCATGCCTCGAGTCGCTATTCGGTTATACATGTGTAAGTGGTCATAAACTTGCATATATCACTGTTGGATACTGCCCAAGAGGTAATTCCATATAGAAGGGGTATATCTGGGTCCACCTAGCTAATACTATTGCGTCGCTCATATACTTTCCTCATCAACTTTCTTCAAGCGTTAGCTTTATCCTCAGACTTGCGCTGTTTTGTCTGCTCCGCAAGAATCTTGCGGAAATTACCACGAGATAAATCGTGCAAAGTCTGCTTGACTCCCTGCCAGTTTTCCCGCACGATGTCCATCGTCGATCGGGAGAATACAAGATCGATTTCTTCCAGTGTCTTATCCTTTGTCTCCGGCATGAAGAAGATCTGGTACACTTCACCAATAACAGCGATGCCGCCGTAGAAACCGAGCAGAAGTCCAGTGGGCGTCATTGCATCCCTCATAGCACTGAAATTGTAAGTAACGATGAAGGAGACCAGGAACAGAAGGGCATCCGAAACTGTCATGCCGTAGCTTCGCAGGTAAGTGGGATAGACCTCGGATGGAACAACTGTCGAAACTGTTAGTATAGCTTGTGGGAAGAGATATCTGATTTAATACGGTGAGCTTACCCCAAGTTAAGCAAGCGTATGAGCCGAAAAATCCCATGTAAATGATAAGGCCAGTGAGATAGATTCCCTCAGCTGCCTTCAGGTTGGTATGCGGATCAAACTGATAGGCAACGCCGATGAGTACGAGACCAATGAAGAATCCAGGCAACATCGTAATAGCCCAGAAGCGGCGACCGCAAGTCTCCATCAAGAAGATGGCAGGAATGGTACCGATGAGTAGTGAGCCACCACCAACGAGAGACATGTAGTTCGCATCGGTTTCATTGAACCCGATAGCATTCATCAAGACAGACATATAATACATTAGAGAGTTCACACCCGTTGCTTGCCCCAGAATCACCATCATGTTCGCATAGATGAGGGCACGACGGGCGCGAGGAACCCTATTAATATGTTGTTAGGCTTTTGCCCAGTTCAGCGGCAGTTGTGATGCACTTACGTGAAGAAATCCATCCAGGGGTAGTTCTTGTTCTTAGCGCCTTCCTGGACAGCTGTGTCTTCTTCCTGAACGGCGCAAGCCATGATATAAAATTCTTCTTTTGAGTCGGCATCGGCAACGCCTCGAATCCTCTTCCAAACCTTGAAAGCCTCAAGCTTCTTCCCCTTGTGCATGAGAAATCGTGGACTCTCTGGAAGAAAGAGCATGCTGCAGACTTTTAGTACCAGCTTTAAAAAATGAAACGTAGAATCTTACCCAAAAAACATAATTGTGGAAAAGAGTAGCGATGAGCCGAGAATGTATCGCCAATTGCCAGGAACCTTGAGGAATATAGCGGCGACAGCGTAGCCCAAGACCTCTCCCAACGCAATATTGAACTGATACAGGGAAACCAAATTACCGCGGATGCGACGTTCGACCGTTTCGGCGACGTAAACAGGTACTGTGCCACCTTCAAGGCCGACGCCCATGCCAAGAATGACTCTCCCTGCAACCATCATGCCTAAACGGGTGTCAGCGAATGCGTAACGTTGCCAACAATGAACCAAAACGTACCAAAGTTGATTGAACCAGCTTCCAACGCTGCCCCAATAGTATAAAGGATAATGGAAATAATGATGGCCCATTTTCGGCCGCAATATTCGTTTGCCGGCGATAGAATGAGAGCACCACCAACAGCACCTAGAGGCATACCGGCGTTAACAAGGCTGTTTTGGCGCTCAGAGAAATGCAGGTCCTTCGGTAGATACAGATTTGCACCGGAAATAAGACTTTGGTCAAGGCCCGAAAGGAGACCTCCCATACTGGCAAAAGCAACCAGGAGCCAGGTGAAGTGCTTGGGATTCGCGAAGTTGACGTGGAAAAAGCCTGTTTTTAAGCCACCGTCTGCCTCCAGCTCGCGTTCCATGTCAGCAATCAGGGTGTCTACCTCAGCGGCACTCGGTCCACGCTGAACCACCTCAAGTGCATCGATTTGTGGCTTCTCCAGCTCGGTAGCGACCGAGGAGGACTTTCTGTCTTCAGCCATGATAAGAACAACGCGAACACGCAATGGAAAGCAGAAATTGGAGAGGGCAGAGATTACAGTCAGACGGTCGCCTACTAAATTGGGGTACAGGGCCGCATTTATACAAGTAGCGTGAGCAGGAAGGAGTCTTAGCGGACTGTTGCGTTACGTCCACAATATAACACGCTCTCGCACACCTCTCCACACAGTCGACATTCTGGGGTGCCTAAATGCACGTCCGGGGCAGCAAGCATATGCGGGGAGGTAAAAATTTCATCATTGGAATAACCTGGGGGAGGATGCGGACAACAGTCCGGCTCCTTTCCAATGCGGCATTTGGTTACAGGGCTTCTGGTCGTGTCAATAATCTCGAATTCTATTATCTGTCACCCGGGCCGACAAGTGGACAGTGGCAACTGATCGTCGAATAAAGTCCCGGGACGGCCGATATAGCGCGTTTTGGTGCTGGAGAGCTGCCGCTAATGCAAGCCTCAGTTCGGAAACACCACCCAGAGCCTTCAAATGATTGAGTGGCGCGCCATCCACATTGGTCAATGCACACGCTAGAAGTGTTTCCCACTATCAGGCAACAGGCTGGACAATAAAATTGATGAGAGATTTTACAAGCCATGCCCTGCTATCGCGCCACAGAGGTCTGTAAGCCCCAGTGCAGGAGGAGCTATCATTAGCCGCCCGAGGCCAATTGCCGTGTCAGTAGTGTCAGTAGCGCGCACTAACTTCTTCTCGAACAGTTCGAGTGCTTTAAATGCACTTGTACAGGGTGGAGATTTGCTGCAAGGACCAACAATTTAGGTTTGAGTCAAGAGGCATATATGATAGCAGATTACGGGTCTACTGTTACGAGGAATGACAAGCAGCGCCGTGCGTCGCAATGAGTCTTTTCTTTACTTATTTAGGCTGATCCCGCGGCCTGGTGGCGTACAAGAGCTGAGACGGCCCCTGCCGTCTTGGCCTCGATGCTGCCAAGCGAGGCTCATCGACAGCCCAGGCGACCAGCCGCAAAAAAGGGAGCGCGGTTCAATATATCACTAAGCCATTCATCGTAGCATATTATTGTTATTTCTACATTCTGACTATGGTCTCATACCAGAGTCTGACATGAGATTTACCCTCTCACCACAGACCTAACATGAAATTGCCTTTGGCTCACCTGGTGGTGCGATATGGATCACATACAGAGAGCGAAGAGGTTCACACGTCGTCAGTGCAATGTACCACATTAATTCCACTCTATACCGTCGACTTCTCCTCCACCATTGCATCTTCATTATCCACTTTCGCAGCTTTCTCGGCGAATTCTCTACGGGCTCCTTCACCCTCAAAGAGATTGGCTAATTCTTCCAAGGTCGGACCCGCCGTCTCCACGAAAAAGAAATACACGACCAGAAATATGATGGTTACCCAGACGCAATAGTAAATGTAGAACTTCCAGCCGATATTCTGCAGAGCGATGGGGTTCACGTATCCGCCGAATATAGAAGCAACCTGAATCGTCAGGAGCACAAAAGCCCATGCTTTGGCACGCATCCGATAAGTTACCACCTCGAGCGGGTAAGTCACCACTAGGTTCGTCCACGCAAAAGTGTAGAATGCCTGGAATACAAAAATACAGGCCAGCACAAGACGGCCTGCGGCGAGCGAGTTGTGATCGAGGTATTGCTGCGCAGCAATTGTCCAGATGATGAACGTAACGACGACACCACCCGAGCCAACTAAGAAGAAAGTTCGTCGCTTGAATTTGTCGATCAAAGCGGTAACACTGAGAGCGACAATATACTGCCATAAAGTAACCATGCCATTGACCAATGTTATATCCTTGTCGGAGTTTATGCCGGTATTCTTGAGGATCTCTGTGAGATAATTGGAGACCAGCAAATTACCTGAGCTTTGACTGAATACCGCGGTAGCAAAGCAAAGTGCAATGCGCTTCAAGTTCGCAGTCGACGAAAAAAAGTCTTTCCAGCTCATATTCTGCTCACTTTCCTTTGCCAGCGCCTGCTGAATTTCTCGAAATTCGAAATCCACTAGCTGTGAATTGGGATCGCATTCGCCGTGGTACTTGACAAGGATTGCGCGCGCCTTGTCGGGGTGACCCTTCGCAATGAGCCATCGAGGGGATTCCGGACAAAAGAAGACGAGAAGCAGTTGGTAGGTGGAAGGAACTATTTGAATCAAAGTCGGAAGCCTCCATGACCAGGAACCAGGGATGCGGAAGCAACCATACGTAGCCCAGGCTCCAATGACATAGCCCAGCACAATTGACGTGTTGTAGAATGTGGTGACTTGCACTCTCTCTTTCGGGTGGCTCAACTCAGTAACGAGGACTGGGGCACCCATTTGGATCAATGAGGATCCGATACCAAGCACGATCTTGCCACCGATGTACATGTTCAACGAGGTCGCAAAGAATTCCACCAGAACACCGGTAATGATGACAACGGATCCTAATGCGGTAGGCAATCGTCGACCCAATTTATCTCCGATCCAGTTGAGAAAGATAAATGGAATGACGCCTCCTATCGCATTGGCGGCTCCAAAGAATCCTAGCTTGGAGCCAGTCGGATGTCCAAAACGGTCCTGCCAGGTAGGCAAGACCTGCATCCCATTTGTCATGGACTGAATATACACTGTCAGCTATTAAGAAGTCCATGTCGAAATTGTTGTGATCCTTACCCCATCGATACCCAATGCTGCGCTCGCAAGGAGAGATGATGTCAGAAGAAAGTATAGCAGAACTCCATTCTTGCGACGCCAAAATGGTGGTACAGAGTCCAAATCCAGTACCGGTATTATGCTGTCAACGGCATGAGCGGCTGAAGGAGCCATCATGCACTCTGCGTTATCGTGCAGCTATATTGAAAGGTGTGGCGGGTCTCCCGAGTATCCTTGTTTTGACTGAGTGTCCCACTGCACCGCTGAAATGAATACTGGTCAAGGATGAGGGAAGTGTTGCAAAGCAAGGTGGTAGTGCATGTTTTTTCAAACAGCGCGCTGAGACTGATTATATACTCGCGAGGCGACCATTCGGATCTTGAGCATTTTACCCCAGATGATGGATTTTCAACGTTCCACGCGCGGTCCCCATGGGGTTCAGAATGGTCAAGGTGGACAGCTTATCGGAGAATCGGCGAATTAGGGAACCGGGACCTGAGCCAGCTTTTAGCTTATGGGCGGCGAACGCGGAACGCCATGGCACAGTTCTTCCGATTTCAGGAAAAAGCAGTAAAAAAACCTGGATATAATACCCCGACGTATCGGAGAAATGACAACACTTCTGAATACAGCTTCGCTTTCTCTGTAATAGCGAGCACGACCCGCTCGAACCAGTCACCATACCTTTCTTAAGAGTGGTTCGCCTGGTTGCGCTATATAATTCTCTCGTCTCTGCTTGGAACCTGTGCTGTTTCAAAGTTTCTGAACACGAATTTTCGACAATTTTCGTGGCTACTCGAGACGCACCAAGGCGCCAATGGCTACCTCCGTGCTTCCGCCCGACTTTGAATGGGGCTTTGCGACAGCTGCATACCAAATCGAAGGCGCAGTGAATGAAGGTGGGCGTGGAAAATGTATTTGGGATACATTTTGCCATCTCGAGCCGTCGCGAACAAAAAACGCCAGCGGTGATATCGCTTGTGACCACTATCATAAGTTTGAGGAAGATTTCGATTTGTTGAGCAAATACGGAGCTGGCGCCTACCGTTTCTCCATCGCCTGGTCAAGAATCATTCCACTTGGGGGGCGGAACGACCCAATAAACGAGGAAGGCGTCTCCTTTTACAATCAATTGATTGATTCATTATTGCGTCGTGGAATTACGCCTTGGGTCACCCTCTACCATTGGGACCTGCCGCAGGCTCTTCACGACCGCTACGGCGGCTGGCTGGATGTGCAAGAGATTCAGAAAGACTTTGAGCGGTATGCACGGGTTTGCTATGAAAAATTCGGCGATCGCGTCAAAAACTGGATCACAATAAATGAGCCATGGATTCAAGCTGTATATGTATGTGTGGCGAAATTCGGCAATTGCAGATAGAGCTAACCTAACTTTGCAGGGTTATGCTACGGGCGGCAACGCTCCTGGCAGAAGCAGCACAAACCCCCAATGTACTGAGGGCGATACCGCAAAGGAGCCATGGACTGTGGGAAAAGCTCTGATAATGAGCCATGCACGAGCAGTTATGGCGTACAACCAAGACTTCCGCAAAGTGCAGCAAGGCGCGATAGGTATCTCATTGAACGGCGACTATTATGAGCCGTGGGACGCAATGAACAGCCAGGACGCAGAAGCGGCGGAGCGTCGCATGGAGTTTCACATCGGCTGGTTTGCAAACCCCATATTGTAAGAAGACTACGAAAATCATACTATGGATTATGCTGACATCTTTCGCAGCCTGGCGCAAGACTACCCTAGCTCCATGCGCAAACAATTAGGAACCCGACTTCCCGAATTCACCGAAGAGGATTTTGCTATCTTAGCAGCTGCAGAATGCGACTTCTATGGAATGAACTACTACACCTCACAGTTTGCAAAACACATCGACGGAGAAGCGCCAGATACTGATGTATTGGGCAATGTTGAGGAGCTCCAGAGCAACAAAGACGGCGTCTCCGTTGGGCCGGAGAGCGGTGTACATTGGCTCCGGTCCTGCCCAGCCATGTTTCGAAAACATCTAACCAGAATACATCGACTCTACAAGAAGCCTATTTACATCACAGAAAATGGTTGCCCTTGTCCAGGTGAGGACAAAATGACGAAGAGCGAGTCAATTGAAGACCCCTTCCGCCTGCAGTACTTCAAGGACCATCTTGATGCGATCGGAAAATCGAGACAGGATGGAGCCGTCATCAGCGGTTACTTCGCTTGGTCGTTGATGGACAATCTCGGTGAGAAAGCTCCCCAAAATGAATCTGAATTTCGCATCACTAATTGAAAGAAGAATGGTCGGACGGATTTGGCCCTCGATTTGGCGTCACATACACAGACTATGAGACTTTAGAGCGCACGCCGAAAAAGTCAGCGCTGCTCCTTCAGCAACTTATTGCCGAAAGACAGAAACCTGTTCATTGATAAGGACACTATTTAGTTACACATATACTACATACGCAGATTAGAAAATGCCATTTCGTTACAGGATCCATGACGAGTTATTGCGCAGCGCATCGGATGCCTTGGAATCAAGTCGGGTTAAAATATCAAGTAGTACATCGAAATCTCCCCGGGCTCGTGCCGCGATAGGTGAATTGGGATTCCGATGAATAATGGCCATCAAACTGGCACCAATTAGTCGTAGCTTTTCCACCTGTAAGTGAGTTAGATGATGTAACCTCGAAATGAAAGGCTCGCATATAACGTACATAAGGTTCTCCGTTCACCTGAAGAGCCCAGAAAGGGACTTCATGTACAACCCGGAGTGCATCTCTCACAATATCTGTCTTTTGCAAATCTGTTTGCTCAATGCCAGCGGTGAGATACGACAGGTGCTCAAACTTTTGTATAACAACCATTCGCAAGCAATGCATGGATACTTGTAGGTTCGCGCACTGTATCAAAAACTGATTCGACTGGACATTCTCAGAGGCAATTGTTGGAGTAAATGACTGTGACTTCAAAAATGACGGCAGATCATCTAGACTGGTGATGAAGGCAATGTACAACGGGTCGATTATTTGACGTTGTTGCGTGGTCAGCGAGTTCAGCACGCCACCGTCTGATGCGGCTCTGGCTTGGTCCTCCATGACGCGAAGGGCAAGCAACAAATCCGCTGCCGCACCCCAGAGCCGAATATTAGCATTGAAGCCGAGTATGAGCTTCTGGCGTTTGGTACAAGCCGGCTCACTGGAGCGCACGCTGTTTGGCGAAATTGGAGTCTGTGACTCCTCTTCAATTCCAGCGGGGTATGCGGCAGTTACACCACATTCAAAAGAGTACTTGTGCATCGTTATCGGCCGGTTGTTTAGAATGGCAGCCGATTTGTCACCCATGTACACAATCCAAAACACGCGACGGCGCATCTCCGCCTCAACCGGGTAGAGGCCATCATAGCTCGACTCGTCATGCAGTCTCATGACTTGTGCCAGCCGAGTGGCTTCTCCGAAAATATGCCAAGAGAATTTTGGTTTGCCCGAGGCATGAACACAGTTTGAGTGGAAGTACCGAATGGTGATGGAGCTGGCATTCGGATTCTCGAGGTCGGCTTCCAAGTACTCGGCCAAACAGCTCCTTGACGCCTGCAAAAAACTGTCCGCGACAATTTCGCCGTTCGGGAAAATGTCTTTGGGAAGGAGAAATGCCGCCTCTGCGCAGACGGCAGTTATCAAGGTAAACGCGGCATCGGCATATTTCTCCAGCTGTGGCGCGCGGCTCGGCGGGACAAAGTACGCCAAGTTGTCCCGAAAACTGGGTTCGTGGATTAGAGGTGTAAGAGGATATAAATACTCAAAAAAGAGATCTATACACTGGTTCAATGCCGCGTCAAAGTCCAAACCCCGGGCTCTTATTTCGTCACCCAGATTCGCCCATCTCTGAAGGGCAGACGGCTTTGATCCGTCCGAATTCGGCAGTATGGAACCATGAGCAGTGGTGTGAGGAAGCAGACTGCCATCGATACCAGTAGTTGTTGTGGGTTTCCAATGCGCCCCTGTCGTTGAACTGCCGAAATTGAGGCTGTTCGATGACGAGGGCTCGTCAAATCTCAGAGGCGGGATCTCCGTAAACCGCGGAGTATTACCGTCTGAAGTGGCTTTCTTCTTCGCTTTTGGGCCTCGGCGAGCAGTCGGCAAGTCAAAAGTGCAGCTGGTCCTCGCCGCAAGACATTGCGTACAGCTTCCAGACGGCGGAAGATTGCACTGTAGTTATTAGCGTCATGGGCCGGGACAAAGCTTCGGAGAATTACCTTGCATTTTCTCCGGCGACACCGGTCACAAGCTCTAGCGCCGAGCTGCCTTCGCTCCTTCACAACGGGCGTAGCTTCGACATCTGAGGCGGAAGCCACTGACCCAGCCATTTTCTAGACATGGCGGAGAAATTGATTCTCTTAACAAGGGGAAAGATCGAGACAGAGCGGGCGAATTGGGGTGCAGGCCAAGATATATCCCGGAGTTTTCGGGAGCGGGCTCGACTTCCTTTCACAGAACCTGGCTAACCGCGTGCGCACAAAGCGCCAAAGCAACCCTCTGTGAGGCTGACAAGGAGGCGCACCAATTTCTCCGCTGCCAGCTCCACAGTCACCTCATCAGCTGCATAGAAACAGCCTAGCTGTTTGCGCGGTGGTGAAGAAACAGGGTGGTAATATTAAACTTAACTAGGAATCTATGAGTCCTATTGTTGCGACGGCGGCACTTGCAGTCAGCCTGGCCTAGTGAGATTGAAATCGGCCTGCGGAATTAGCCCGCCCGCATGAAGGAATTGACATAAAAGAACCCGAGTCCGCGGCATGCAGGAGGCAGACTTTCAAATACGAAAGCCTGCCGATAGAATCGAATCCTTGGTTTCAGAAGTCTGCCCCAACAATAGGTGAATATGCGGACTTTCTCTCTGTGCCTACTCTGGCCGGGGCTGGTTTCCGGCCTGGCTACCCCCGTATCTTCCCCACCACCCTGCCGATTTGTTCTAGATTGGACGCAAGATCAGGTTCTTAAGAATACGGATCAATTTGAATGGGATCTTTTATACTGGGAAGGACAGTTTCATCAAAACAATGTCTCGTACAATTCTGACAATGGTATGACGTATGATGGCACGCAGTTGGACTGGGCAACCGGAGAGCGCACCAAGAAACACCCATTTAGCGCCGCAAGCAAAGAAGTAAATACCACACCTTTATTTCATACGAGGCAAGGAACTAACAGCTTTAAAGGCTCTCCAAATCATGGTTTATGCACATGCCATTGCTGGTTCTTCCAAGGCGGCGCGCTTTCTTTCACCAGAGGACCCAAAGAAAGCACCACGGATCGCTACGTCCATCATGGAGACCAAGCTGAAGACATATTTGCAATTCAACGCCACGTATCCCGGATTTGGAGGCTTCCTTCCCTGGATGATGACAAGTTCGCAGAACATTGAGCCCACATGGGATTGGGTAAACAGAGTGCCTGGTCTTGACAACGGGTATGAAGACCGCACTGATGAATGTCGCCAGTTAGGCTAACATCCCACTAACAGAGAGTTGCTGTGGGCTGTGTATGGCTGTATCAGCGCGCTTGAAAAAAGCTGCAAATCTTCAGATCACAAGCTTGCCGCAGAATGGCAAAAATGGTTCGACTATGCGAAAACCACAGTTGACAAGGTCTTTTACCAAGGCAACGGTCGCGTTTGTGCGGTGACGAAGATTGGCGACCAGACGCTCGCAGTCAATGATCCTAAGCAGTCGTACGCGTGTGAGAGCCCGGCGTACCTAGACGACCCATATGAAGGGGAGCTTTTTACATATTTTATTGAGTTCTTCAGTGGGCTCTCGAAAGCCGAGAAAGAGAAGCTCTGGTTGGTAAAGCGGGCGAAGCTTGTCAGCGTTGAGTATAACTTGGGTGGCATTGGCCCAATTACTGTTGAACAAGGTAGGATCGATCGACACTGTGTAGTCCGTGGAAGCTGACAGGCTTAGGGTACTGGTTTTCGGGCCATGAGCCGTGGAAAGTCTTGGAGCTTCCGTATTATGACATTGATATTATTCGGTAAGTAGCATGTGCCAAGCCGAGTTGCTTTGCTGATGACAGTAGACGCCTGCATCACAATGCCGAGCGAGTGCGAACCTGTAATTCCGTCGTAACCAAAACTCCTGGTTTGTTCGCGTCAGTCAACAATTCAACCGATCCGGTCACAGACGAGATCATCGGATATATTTCACCAGCCGGAATCGTTTCCGTCGCCAGCCAGAAGGAGCAGGAACACGATGTCATCACGCCTTACGGAGCTTGGCCCACCATCATGTTCGACAAATCTGTCGGGCTGGCTTGGTGGTGGAATATGCTCCAAGGCAAGAAGATGCAAAGTAGGTGCTGCAAAACTCGACTGGGAAATAATAGCTAATCATGTTAGATCCCTATGGCAGCACGGAGTCAACGCGGGTTGATGGCAAGCTAGTATCTGCACTCGTCACCTGGGACAGTAAAATTACCACAGTGGTCAGTCTTCTTGGTGGAGTTGGAGACTTGGTGCGCCGTAAGATGAAAGTGGACGGAGTTTATGATGATTTTATTTCAATTGCGACGGTGAGTTTTCATCAACGTTTGACAAACAGGCGCATCTGCTAATATGTCAATCAGCGCGAGTATTCACGAGTATTCCGTGAACTCAAGGGTGAGCATGTTCAACTGTGTGTGCCGAAGTCGACCGTTCCTGTTGCAGGCCTGGAGGACTTCACTCTCTGTAAAAAATAAATTGCATAGTGTACAGTGCATAATGGTACTTTTTAACAGACCATTGAAGTGTTAAATACTATAAGTGCATCGTGCGGGCGTTGACCGGATTCCACGGTTCGGCTTCTTAGGCAGAGCCAAGACACCGATGATTGGGTATTTATAGTCAGCGTCATTACCCCAGACTAAAAACATTCTGCAAGAGCACCTAGCACGACGATTAGCATGGACCTCACCACACATCAAAGAATTAGTGGAAAGGGGATTTAGTTCTATTTTCACACAATGTCGCGGCTGCCGATGCTTTTACGGCGCCAATTGGCCGCACCGCACGCTTCGCAGATGCCGGTCGCTACGTCCTCATTGAGACGGTTGTCAACGACCAGACCGCTGCGCATCATGGAGACAACTGGCTTCACAGAGAATCAATTAATGGTCCGCGAAGCCGTATCACAAATATGCGCCGAGTTTCCCAACACGTATTGGCAGGAAAGAGACCAGACGGAGCAAGACCCGAAGGACTTCCATGCCGCCCTAGCCAAGGCAGGGTGGCTAGGGATTGCTCTGCCAGAGTCGATGGGTGGCTCTGGCCTGGGCATCTCCGAGGCCACAATGATGATGCAAACCATTACCGAGTCCGGAGCCGGCATGGCGGGCGCTCAGGCTATCCATGCCAACGTCTACGCTACGCAGCCGCTCGCCAAGTTTGGGTCCAAGGAGCAGCTGGAGGAGACGATTCCCAACATCATCTCCGGCAAGTGGCGCGCGTGCTTTGGCGTGACGGAGCCAAATGCGGGACTGGACACATTGAGACTGTCGACAAAGGCCACCAGGACCGACGACGGATACACAATCACGGGTCAAAAGATTTGGATTACCTGCGCGCAAGTTGCGTCGCGGATGATCCTGCTGGCGCGCACCACGGCTCGCGAAGACGCCAAGAAGCCGAGCGAGGGCCTCTCGCTCTTCTGCATTCCGATTGACAAGGAGCGAGCGGCCTGGAGCTGCGCAAATTCGCAAAATGGGTGGTCGCGCTGTCGATGCGAACGAGGTATTCTTTGACAATTNACAAGGTGCCGGCCTCGAGCCTGATCGGCCAGGAAGGGAAAGGGTTTAAGATGATCCTGCACGGCATGAACGCAGAGCGGTGTCTCCTCGCTGGCGAAGCTCTGGGGCTGGGCTACGCTGCCGTGGCTAAAGCGGCTGGATATGCCTCGGAGCGTGTCGTCTTCCAGAGGCCGATCGGGATGAACCAAGGCGTGGCACATCCGTTAGCGGACGCCTACATGAGGCTCGAGGCGGCGAAGCTAGCGACATACCACGCGGCACGACTATACGATGCCAGCAGGGCAGACGAGTCGATCAAGCAGGATGCCGTAGGCGTGGCTGCCAACAGTGCCAAGTATTTAGCAGCAGAAGCGGCATTCACCGCGTGTGAACGAGCCATTTTGGCTCATGGTGGTATGGGCTATGCGCAAGAGTACGATGTTGAGCGCTGGTTCCGCGAGTGTCTGGTGCCTCGCATCGCGCCGGTGAGCCGCGAGATGATTCTCAACTACATTAGCGAAAAAGTCCTTGGCTTGCCTAGAAGTTATTAGAAAGCATAATTAATCATAGAAATCATCACAATCGAAATTCAAGACTTGAAAATTTTGCGATGCTAAGGCGTGATGTAATTGCCGACGCTGAGCGAGCCTTGCGACAACGGAGCAGCACAAGTGCTCAACAGTGGGCCAGCTCCTCGGCATCTCGATTTCGGTTACTCAACTTCTACAACACACACTACCAACCGAACCAGTCTCACTTTCGGCCAAAGAAAACAACGTGGAATAGAATCCGCGGGCCGCACTCACATTGACTTTTTTTCATACGGTTTCAATCCCCTGCATGAGCTCACAAATGACATCACCCTCGCCGTCGGCGAACGAGGCGACGTCTTCGGCGAAAAAGTCGCGCGCAAAGCATGCCTGCACCGTCTGCAACTCGCGCCGAGTGCGCTGCGACGTGATGGAAGTGCAGCCATGTTCTAATTGCGCCGATGCCGGGGTTCCCTGCGAAGTTTTGCCTTCAAGGAGAGGAAGGTGAGTTTTTTTCTTCTTTTATTCTGCTTAAGGAAGCTGCGGGTACTTCATATAAGAATCAGCTTTGGTAATAAATTGCCTGTAATGCGCATCATGGCGGCTAATACGTCCTGGCTGGTAGATATCCTCGCAAGCCACGGCACAAAGGACCGCGGGCCAGGCACGCCCGGAATGTAGCATCCGCTTCCGCCACTGCGGAGAGCACGGATCCAGAAGATCAGATTCGCAGAGAGGCCCACGCGACTACTGAGTCGCCTTCTCAGGCACCGTCCTCCTCGACCCAGTTCAGCAGTGTGGGCGTATGTCACAGCTACAGGACGAGGAAGCAGGCCGCACAGCGCGAAGCTACCCCCCCGGCGTCGCCAACTCCTGCATCCTCGGCCAAGGCCTCCGGCGCGCGCTTCTTTGGAGAGTCCAACTTCCTAACCATCGTCTCTGGTGGGCGCGAAGGTGACGATGCCGGCTCGGCCCAGCCGGGAGGAAACCAGTCGAGGTATACGTTCCATCTCCCGGCAAAGCGCCAAAATCATGCCCAGCCAGAGGGGTCAGGCGTAAAGGATTCGACCATGCGGTATCTGCAAGATGAAGGCGTATTTGACGTGCCCTCGCAGGAACAGTGTGCGCCCGCATTTCGAGCCTTCTTTACGTGGTTTCATCCATGCTTTCCCGTCGTGGATGCTGCAGATATCGCCACGCGTTTTACGGAGAATAGGATACCCAAGGTGTTGATGTACGCGATGCTACTCGTCGGATGCACTTATTGCGATGAGTCGGTAATATCAGACATGGGCTTCAGTGATCGCTTCCAAGCCAAGACATTGTTTTATACGCGGGCAAAACTGCTGTTTGATGCCGACTGGGAGCGCGATGAGATTACGCTGATCCAGTCGTTATTTTTGATGAGCTTTCAAAGAAACGGACCACAAGACGTCCGCGACGTGAGATACTGGCTGGGAAACGTGATTACATTGTCAGAATCTATCGGGCTCCATCGATCGTATGTGCTGGAAGGCTATTTTATTATACATTCACTTACGCCCGGCAGGTCAAGTTCAGTTTCGAAAACGGTAGAGACGCCCACGATGAGAAGAAGAATTTGGTGGTCGATATACGTATGAGCGCCGGCATGTTGACACTCATAAATAATGCCAAGCTAATATAGTATAGGTGCGCGAACGACAATCAGCGGCATCTCTAGGACTTCCCAGCCGCATTAGAGACGAGGACTGCGACATTGAGACTTTGAGCGCCGCTGACCTGGAGGCACCGAATGTTGACCTGGCACACCCGATTCTCGCACCAACAAAGCCGGAGCATATTACGTATGCTATTAAGATGGTGGAAGTTTCAAGGCTAAGTATGAATCAGGCCCAACAAGTGCATCCTGGAGTCAAGAATACTAATGGGCTACAGTTGGTCGCATCATTGACCTGCACTTCGTCCCCGGTCGGACAGGCTCCAAAGCCAAGGACGTCGAGAGCCTGGACAATGCGCTCGAGGCGTGGAAGGACAGCCTACCGCAGAGTATGCGCTTCTTGTCAGATGAGACAAATACTTCGGTCTGGGCGTGCCTCTTACACTTGGCCTACAAGTAAGTGTGCAGGAAGGCGTACCGTGAGATGCGCAGTTTCACTAATTGACTACCTAGCCACTTGCGCATTCTCATTCATCGAAACAGCTACCTGCACTCAAATGACAAGACGGAGAGCAGCATGATCGTGACGGCGTCTGCCTGCCGCATCAGCCGAATTGCCGAAGACATGTATACCAGTGGGATACTCGGCTGCGGTCAGATGCACATGTACGTCCCTGTTAGAGGCCAAGTCAATGTCAAGAAACACTAACCATTTCACAGGATTACGAGTCTGTTTACTTCACTCTGCATCCATGTCATCAGCATCAGGCGCGACACGGGTGTCAACCGGCGCATCGCCGAGAACCGCGCGCAAATGTGCCTCATCTGCCTCAAGGAGATTCAGAAATACTGGCGCATCAACAACAACGTCCTCGACATCTTCTTCCAGTACCTCGACGCCTCCATCGCGGACCGCCTGCACGCCAAGCAGCTCTACGCCGNNGCAACGGCCTCCCGGCGGGACNACATGAGCCTGGCCGGCGCCGGCGGAGGTATCGAACAACAACAACAACAGCAGCGGCAGCAGCAGCCACACGCCGGTGCAGGGGCTGTACATTGCGAACCGGCTGTTCACGTCGCAGGCGCACATGGCGTTTGACGAAGATATGGTGAAGAGGCAGATCCAGATGAGGGTCGACAACGGCGGGATCAAGGATCTAGAGCATGCGGATCGGGCGGCGGAGACGGCGCATCTGGAGCATGACGGGCTGGAGGTTGCCAAGGCAATTCTGAGATTGTTCGTGTTTGATGACGATGGAATGGGACATGAGAGACCATGAGCAGATAGCAACGTTTTCGATGTTGTGGTACGAGAAATACAGCGACGGTGCACTACGAAAGATATACTACACCTCCTCACCAATCCCCTTCGACTTCTACATTGGCTCCTACATGAGCAGTATCTGAATACATGTGCACGTTACGCTCAACAATGCGCTCACGGTCGCGCGCGGCACCCGGTTCAATCGGCACGACAGCGCGTATCAAGCCAAGCCTTGCATATCTCTTCCCTACAACCAGGCCGGACAAAACAAATGACCTGATTAAGCATCTTTCAGTGCTATTACAGAACGGACAGGATTGTTCCAGTCTCCAGGCCTCTCGTGATTCAATTTACCCTCGGGCAAGAATGGAAATGCCAGCAGTGCGTTGAGCAAAGGCTTGGTTGCCGGAGCGCCATAACCAGAGAGGCGGCCGCTGATCAATCGATCAAGCGTGCGGCTCGTCACAACATATGAAAGTCTTTGTCAAAGATTTGTCGGCGATATCACGAGGCTAGATGCGGACTATCAGAGCTTCGCAGCTTCATGGAATAAATTGGTCGGTTCGTTTGCCGTGGGCACAAATCGGGGCACATTCCTTACGTACACTGGATTCGATTCCGTAAATGGCTGTCGCCGTAAGTGATCGACCAAACGAGCTGGGCTATCCTGGCTCTAGGATCAGCTTGAGTCCAGCACAGCCATGGTTCTTTCCGGCAGCAGATCATGCGGTCAAGGAAGTGTTGGTCATGCTGATGTCTGGAACATGCTATTATTGGCAAGTGAAAGAAATTCTTTGCATTTCACGTTGGTCAGAGCATGTTGTTTGCTTGGCGAGGGTCCGGTCTTAATGTGGGGTGGGAGAGGGCAGCGTCGCATCGGCAGCTCAGTTTGGCAGGCTGAAAGAAAGAGGCTCGTCGTGGTCCGCAAGCGTTGCACCATCACCTTCTGGTCCAGGCAGTTGGAGGGAGAAGGGACACTTTTGACTCGTGAGAAAGAAAAGCTGGCGTTGATTCAGGCCGAGGCTGAGGAGCTAGCACACAAGACGAGGGGACAGTCGACCAAAGCGGTGGCATATTTCAAACGATGGCCCTTGTTCCAGCCTGCGACAAAGAACGGAAGCTGGACAAGGGGGCATTAATATAGTAGCGAGAGAAGGAGGCTGCAGTGAAGAGATTGTCAGCAGGGCAGGGCGGCAAAGTGAGCGAGGCGACCAATTGGAGGGGTGGACGATGTGTTGAGAGGCGGAAGATGTGCCGCTACTGGATGGCACGAGCGGCTAGAGGACGGTTCGGGGTTTGATTTGCTGAGGTCTCGTGTCAAGGAGAATGCGAGAGTGCTCTGATGAGATGATTGCAGTGATGGCGTCTAAGAGATTGGCTGGATTGACAGTGTGCCGTGGAAGATGAGGAGAGCAAACGGGAGAGTGTGTTTGCTTGGTGGTGGGGGGTAACTGCTGGAGGTTGAGGCTTCACGGCGAGGTAGGTCGGTACCTAGGTAGGCAGGTGGGGACCGCGGCGAGTCTCAACTAACACGGAGACGGGAAATTTTGGAAAATCAAAAGAAATAAAACATTTCATAGACCGGAAAGCCAGAGAGTCGAATGTGAATACGCATGTTCCGATTCATATTATTTTACTGCTTCTACGCGTAATCAAGCAGCATCATATCCTCCCCTTGGCATGCTCAGTCAGGTACGGGCATCTTGGTGGATGCCGGGGCGCTGGAACCCCTGTCAAGGCACCAGCCAATGCGCTGAATCAAAGAGCGATAGACACAGGTGACAGTGGCCTGACAGCTCGTTTGGTGCACTTTTTGGCACTTTTTAGTGGAAAACGCCCCTGTAAGCCCCTGTGATGGCCTGTACCTCCCCCTGCAAGTCCCCAAAGTGGCCCCTCTACGACCCCTCCTTCTGCCCACTGCCACTCCCCCTCTAGCCGCCCGCCTGTCGCCCGCCTTCTTTGTCACCAGCTCAAAAGGGACGGCTCCATATATAAACGAGGCACGCTGTCAACCTCCATCCCATCTATTCCCATCGTTCCCGTCTGCTCCAGCGTCTGATCTCGTTTGCGCAAGCTGCATCTGCTTTCTCGTCTCGATACCTTCCCCGTCGGCACTGCTGCAATAGCTTTCTGCCCGCATCGCGCCGTCGCCCGCTCCTCTCTTCANCCCCAAGACGCCTTCTGCCCCGCATTGTCGCTTTTTGCGCGCGCTCCTCGACGTGCCCCCCCCGAATTCGCAGCCATGGGCGACCTCCAGGGACGCAAGGTCTTCAAGGTCTTTAACCAGGACTTTATTGTCGACGAGCGCTACACCGTCACCAAGGAAGTTGGTCAGGGTGCCTACGGCATCGTCTGGTGAGTGCCATACCTCTGCGCCGGAGCCTCTTGGCCACGCACTCGTACCCCGCGCCAGATTCTACCTTGCGACCCGACAGCTAATCTTTGTGTCCGCTTGCTTCCAGTGCCGCCGTCAATAACCAGACCTCCGAGGGCGTTGCGATTAAGAAAGTCACCAATGTCTTTTCCAAAAAAATTCTCGCCAAGCGCGCGCTGCGAGAGATAAAGCTGCTCCAGCACTTTCGCGGTCATCGCAATGTGCGCTCAATCGCAATATACACACCCGTGACTGCAACAGCGGCTAATTGCCATCCAGATTACTTGTCTCTACGACATGGACATTCCTCGACCGAATGACTTCAACGAGACCTACCTATACGAAGGTCAGAATACCCTCCCCTCCCTCCGGCGCAAAGCCCATGCTGACACCGCGCAGAGCTCATGGAGTGCGATCTGGCTGCTATTATCCGCTCAGGACAGCCCTTGACCGATGCGCACTTCCAGTCCTTCATCTACCAGATTCTATGCGGCCTCAAGTACATCCACTCCGCCAACGTCCTGCACCGTGACTTGAAACCGGGTAACCTGCTCGTCAACGCCGACTGCGAGCTCAAGATCTGCGACTTTGGTCTCGCCCGTGGCTTCTCCGTCGACCCCCAGGAGAATGCCGGATACATGACGGAATACGTTGCCACGCGATGGTACCGCGCACCCGAGATTATGCTGAGCTTCCAGAGCTACACCAAAGCTAGTGCGTGACCCTGACCTCCCCACGTGCATACATGGTCTGCTAACTTTACCAGTTGATGTGTGGTCTGTTGGCTGCATTCTCGCCGAGCTTCTCGGCGGCCGTCCTTTCTTCAAGGGCCGTGATTACGTCGATCAGCTTAACCAGATCCTCCACATCCTCGGCACCCCCAACGAGGAGACGCTCTCGCGCATTGGCTCGCCTCGCGCCCAAGAATACGTCCGCAACCTGCCATTCATGCACAAGAAGTCTTTCCCACAGCTTTTCCCCCAGGCCAACCCTGATGCGCTGGACCTTCTCGACAAGATGCTGGCCTTTGACCCCTCGTCGCGTATTAGCGTCGAACAGGCTCTCGAGCACCCCTATCTGCACATCTGGCACGACGCCTCGGACGAGCCTGACTGTCCCACCACCTTCAACTTCGACTTTGAAGTTGTCGAGGAGGTGCCCCAGATGCGCCAGATGATTCTTGACGAGGTGATGCGCTTCCGCCAGCTGGTCCGCACCGTGCCCACGTCGGGCCCCTCGCTCGCCCAGATGCAGCAGCAACAGCAGAGCCAGGTGCAGGTGCCCCAGAACCCTGCACAGTGGAATGCCGAGGATCCCCGTCCACAGGAGTACCTGGGCGGCGCCAACGGTCTGGAGCAGGACTTGGCTGGTGGCCTGGACGCTAGCATGAGATAGAGGATGGTGGTAGCTTGTGGGGTGGTAAATGCAAAGAATTCGGTGTGATGGTAAGCCATGGTGGCAGCTTGTTGGATTCCTAATGACCAATGATTACATATGAACTAAGAATATCTTGGAGAGCCTAGCTGAAGTGATGCCAATGCCGTTGCAATCTCCGTAGCCGCCAGGAACACCAATTCGGCCCACTATTGCCGTTTCTCATCTGTTGAAGAATTCTCGGCAGTAAAGTAGCATGTGCCAAGAGATGTAATTTCAACGTGATCTCCATGCATGATGCCAAGAGGCATGGATGGGACTATAATAGGAGTGGTATAATATTGTACATCTTATTGGGCCGCGGGTTGGCGCCGTGTTTCACCGGAGCCGTTTGTCCACCATTCGTCCAGACAGTCTGCCACCACAACACAAACGCATAGAGAGCTGGGACTTTGAATTTTGTGAAAATTGCAAGTAATCCAGATAAAATATACTGATATTTGCTATATACATCTCTAGCGATTGAATAATTCGTTTCCATCATCCATGACATGAAAACTTTGTAAGAAATGATAAAATGTAACCTTTATATGCCAAACGAGCCGTGTGATGCAAGTGTAAAAAAAAAAATAAAATAAACTGAAAGCCCGTATCCCAATTTTTGGTTGAATTCCCACGAAAAGAAAAAACGAGCAGAAACATTAAAGGTATCTAAGCGAGTGAAAGGAAAGAAACATGAACAAGAACCGAAGTCTATACCCAGCAACTGACGCCCTCAGGATTCGCCGGCATCTTTTAACCGTAGAACCAGTAGGTGGCAGTGTAGCTGGTGCTGTCTTCGCCAGCACCCTTGGCGCAGCCGTGAGAGTTGCCTCCGGCGGTGATGACGCGGTAGACGAGCTTGGCAGGACCGGTGGCAGCGTCCGTGGCGCTGAGCTTGAGCCAGGCGACGGCGCCGGTACCGTCAGGGCCAGCGCTGGCAGAGGCGGGCGCGTCGATGCC
>JANAKD010000181.1:0-30687 GCA_027627215.1 Lecanicillium saksenae | reverse complement strand
AGTGAGCACCGCACGCTTGAAGACGACGCCGTTGCGGACGCATTGCCCGACTAGCCAGGAGAGATACATGGGTATATTGAGACACACGCTCGTAAAGGTGCATCCGCTGTCCTGCCCGGGGGGAAGCTCGCTAGCCTCGAGCTCTCGAAAGTCGGGCATCATCTGCTTGTACCACGGGTCCCTGTCGAATAGCGGATCCATGGGCATGGAAGCCGTGTCTGGGTTCAAGTCCTTGTGCTTGCGGAACACGCGAGTGTCTGTAGGTGGGATGAAACAAAAGGCCGTTGTTAGTATAACGTGTGACGAACGAACATTTGCCACGTGGTGATGAAGGAGCTACGACAGGGCCGCTGCTGTGCTCGTAGGACCTGCCGTAGGCAAACTTGTAACGGGGCATCTCTACATACTTTTGAAGTGAATACCGGCTTCTGGAACGTTTTTGCAGAGCCACTCGAGCTCAGGCCATGTGCGACGCTCCCATCTGCTGTCGGCGTCCGAGTTCATGCTGCAGACCCTAGTATTAGCGAAGGGGAAACTCATACACCAGACAAGAGCTGACTCACGGCAAGACGTTGGCCCCTGCAAAAGGCGACGCATATTCAATGTCGTAATCGCCGGGCATGTGCTTGGCCACAACGGTAACCGTATTGCCCTTGCTCTTAGAGAGCAGGTACGCCGACGTGATGCCGGACACGCCTCCACTAGAGAGCCTGTTAGCAGAAGCACTCGCAGGTCTGTGTGATGGCTCGGAAGCGGCTCACCCGACAATGACAATCGTGTTGCTCATATTTGTTTCGATATCTCTTCTAATCTTTCTTTTCGTTCCCGAAACGGCGCCCTCTCATGTTTTTGATGAGGAGACAATCAGCTCGGATCAGGCTCACCCGCCATCCACTTCTTACAGTGACGCCGGTGGGTGGGTCACACTTTTGCGGCATCGGCGTCCCGCTCTTTCGGCAAGCCGCGGGGAAGCGGCCCTCCTGCCCCAGATTTGGGGATGACATATCATTCTTCGCCATTGAGGGGCTCGCATTACTGTAACTGGTAGTTAATCGTTGTTTTAGACTAGTTAGTTGCTCAGCCTATTATTTCCCGGTCGCTGGCTCTGCTCTTTAACCACGATCACGCGTGCGTTTGTAAGTCGACCAGCGGGCACCGTGAGAAGGATACGCGGCTCCCAAATGCATACAAAAACCTGAATTTTATTCAATCTGACTTAAAAACTTTCCGACACAAAACTAACGCCGATAGTGAACGACTCCTGTAACAGATACAGATACTCTGAAGGACGAAGGGACAAAAGGAGAAAGAAAACAAAACGCATTGTGACCGTAGAATTGTTGAGTGTGCCTCGCCTTAGCATGAGAGTCAGGCTTAGGACTGAGGTTCCACTGAGGATTCAGGTGTAAATCCAGTTGAGAAGTCAAAAGGAGGCTCCTCCAAGTCGTCCGCCGAGTAGATCGGCATCGGCCCGCCCAGCCAAGTAAGCGGATTGCTAGGAATCTCGACATTGATCAGCTCGCCCCCCTCGAGCCTTAGCGCACAATCGGTGGTGTCAATCACCTCCTGGCGATGGGAGATGATGATAACAGTGCATCCCTGGAAAATCTGTTCCATAAATTGATGCGTGGCATCCTCTAGAGTTGGATCCAGCTTGGATGTTGCCTCATCCATCAGAATGAAGTTGATGCCAGTCTCCAGGCGCTGGACCACGCCCCGTGCTATCCAAAAAAGCTGGAGTTCACCCTTGGAGAATCCAACATCTTGAAGCATTGCGTCGAGACCCCCATTACTGCTCACCTTGTTCCATAAGTTGAGCTGCTGATGCACGTTCCTGAGCATACCGTCCTTGGTGGCTTTGCGAACCATTGATATGGGGTCATCTTTGACTTCTTCATTTATATCAAATGGAAGTAAGTTTGCACGGACTGTGTCATTAAACTGGACTGTATCCTGCGTCATCGTGATGACACGGGATCGTAATATGTCGGGCGTGACTGTCTCAATGTCGATGCCGTCAATCTCAACGGTGCCAGAGTAACGGAGAAAGCCGAGTAAAGTCAGCATGAGCGATGTGTTCCCGCTGGAACGAGATTAGTAAGGCGCTCGTTGTGTGTGCGATGCCAGGAATAGTTTACTTGCCTGCTACTTCGCCCGATAAAACTGATTCTCTCGCCCGGCTCTATTACAAGCGACAAATCGCGAATAATGGGGCCTTCTTCAATTTCTCTACATTTGTATCAGCAGAGAGCTCAGCAATCGATTGGGGTCAGAAGTGGGTATACCTATACCGAGCAGAGACATTTGAAAGCTCAATGTCGCCGAGAGGCCATCCATCAGGCAGTTCAGAAGGCGACGGGGGGTTGGGCTCCTGGGGCGTAGTTGCTCTTAACTTCTTCAGTCTGATAAGTAAAGTGGCCTTCATGTTGAATCGGGTCCAAGTGAAAACGAAATCAGCGAGGATTCGCTGAAAACCCTGTAGAACCAGAAGTGACTGCCCAACGGTTACCGCGGATGTTTTGCCGTTTCTCCATATGATTAGAGATACCAAAGTGAGTGTGACCACCATAGCAAAACAGCCAATGGCCAACTCTAACCCCATTTTAGGCAATGAAGTAGGAAAATTGACTGTTGGGACTGTCCAATATAGCGATACCCTTCTCTCATATTTCCTTCTTGCCATCCATACGCCCGCATGTGCAGGACTCCATTGGACGTTTCCAACGAATATGTATCCAAAATCTCTTTGTGATTTGATTCCGCCCGGGCCACTCGCTTTGAGGCCCGCATGTGGGACTGGTGAATATAGTATACAACAAGACAAAGAAAGGGTATGGTGACCAGCAAATATGGACTGCTAAGAAACATGATGGTGGCCGCGAAAAGTAACTCGAAGCCCAAGAAAAGAGCACGGTTGAAATAAGCAGGCAGTAATTCAGCCATCATCGACGCATCCTCTTCAAACCAGCTAATTAGACCCGTGGGATCCATGCTCGTAATATGCCCGTAGGTTGCTCGTGTAATGAGGTCAATGATCTCGCTATGCAGATTAATGGCCCCGTTAAAAGCAAGGTCGCAGAAACAAAACCAAACCATAAAAAAGTTGGTAATGGAAGTTAAAAAAACGGAGAGTACATGAAAGATGTGCCAAGAATCGGTGTCGGAGAGATCGTTTATCCTCATGCGAATACAAATGTCAGGCAAAAATTCCAAGAATGCGAAAAGACCGGAAAGGAACACCATGATAAGGCAACTCATTTTGCCCATGTAAGAAAAATATTCCGGAAGGAGCTGCCTGCTCTCCTGATGCTCGTCGCTGCTCGCAATTGTGACCTGCGAAGGCTTCTCGCGACGCGACTCGAGGTTCCGTCTGATGGCAGCCTTGTCTTTGTTCTCTTTCGCAAGAGATGTGCAAGGGGTCCCGGAAGCTAAAATGTTCCTTATTGCTTGCTTCTGAGCAGGCTTTCGAAATTCGACAGTGTCCAGAGTCACGCTTTGCCCACGAAAAAGTACGACTTGATCGACGATATCAAGGACTTGGGGCAGGTATGTCGCAAGAAGGACTGTAGAGTCGGGATTTCTTAGTAGACCGTTCTCCCCACATAATGCGTGCAAAATCGCCAGGGCTGTCCTCTGGTCGACGGAGCTGAAGACATCGTCCAAAATAGTAACATCGCATTGGGCGAAGGCAGCACGAGCGAGAGACACTTTGTGCCGCTGACCACCACTAAGCCTGATGCCTCCAGGGCCAACAAGATATGAGTCCCCTGCGGGTAATTGCTTCAGATCATCAAGCAGCTGGCAGCCCCGAATAACGGCGTTGTACCGTAAGGAGTCAAAAGGCAAGGGCCCGACGATGTTTTCGCGAATAGAAGCGGTTTTGAGCCATGGTTGAGTACCGCAGTAAGCTATACTTCTATGAGCTGTGCATACATGCCCATCTGTAGGTTTTACCTCGCCTAGAATGCTTTGGAAAAGCGTGGATTTTCCACATCCGGTTGGACCCACGGCAGCGGAAATGGAGCCTTGAAGCAGTGTAAAATTGACATTGGAGAGAAGCCGCTCCGTCTCGCTTAAATGCCTAAAGCTGGCATTTTTAAACCATATGACCGGCTTGAGATTGCGAGGAGTGCTGGAGCTGGATGCTGCCGCAGGTAATTTGTCGAACGTTTCCGGGGGTTGAAGCTTCTTCCGGGAATCCTGCTGCTCTCGAAGCAACAGGAATGCCTGAACTTTGCCAAACTGCATCAATCCCGGATTAACATAGGTGTATACTCCCAAACTCTTTGGAATACTCATGGCAAGCATTTGAACGATAGAGAGGATCGGAGACAGCTGAGACGGCTCCATCGTTTCCTGGGGACCACTTTGGAGGTGCGTCGCGGTAATGGCGAGAAGGGGAACTACGTGATCCGAAAATACCTGAACAGAGTAAAAGATAGCTGAAATACTGTAGAAGCCTTTCGCTGTTTCAAGCTCTTTAATCCGCAGCCGATGAATATGCTCACGTACTGTAAGCCCCAAGCCCAACAACTTGATGCCCGGTAGTTGTTTAAGCACCTCCATAGTCTTGGAAACTCTCGAGCATTTGATTTGCTCACGTTGATCCTGTTTCAGTCGACGAACATTGCCCAATTGGAAACCAAATATGTTAACCAGGGAAATGAGCCCCAATACCAGCAGTGATGCCTTGCCTATTCGCCGCGACAAACACGATATGGCGATGATCGCGTCAACCGCAGCAAAAGTTGAGTCGATCGCTTTGGCCAATGTATCTGGAATCAGCTCAATCTCAGCGACTATGCGTCTATCAGATAATTTCTGTGCATCTGCTTCGCCAAGTTTATGCGTCTTCTCCATTACCATGACCATTAAGCCGCCCCGAATTTTCAGCATGAGATCGCCACACAGGTGTGCTTTGACTGTCTTTGCAAGGAGAATGCCCACGTAGACAAAGAGAGTGATGAATTGTATGTCAAGTCTCCTCCCAAGCAGAAAAGACCACGCTTTGTCATGTGGATCAGCTTCGACGAACCGGACCATTTCCTCCATTAGCAGAGGAGATGTTGCAGATAGAGTAGCCGACACCAGGTGTGACAGTACGAGTAAAACAATCTCACATCTCCAGGCGCTCATGCAAGTTCTTATTAGCTTGTGGCGATAATCTGTCCCTTGCATTTGCATCCATTGTTGTTGAAATCTCCCTTGTGAGAAGTTTGATGAATTTTTTTGGTATGGAGTCTTTCAGCTTGTTATCGTCGCGACTGTTGGAGCAATAAATGAGAGCCGTTGGACCAAGACAGGCGATGAATTTCCGGGAGAACCATCCAGTAATATGATCTGCTTTGCACAAATTGCGCCTCACATCTGTGAAAAGTAACTTGTGTTTAGGAAACTCGTCGAGAACCAGCAGACACAGCCGTAGGCAAGCACAAGTTCCTGTGAATATAGCCTGGCTGGTTGAAGTTCCTTGGAGCCGACAGACTCTGAATTTCCAGCAATCGATCATAAACGTGAAGACAAGAAAACCAGCCACAAGTCCGGAGGAGCGGGCTGCGTATCTGTGTACAGAATAGATGATCGCGCCAACATTAATCGATGCAATAAGCTCAAGCGAAGCAACGAGGGATGTCGACCAGCTGTATGCAAGGCTGGCATGTTTGACATAGCGCGTGGCTGCAGATTGACAAGCAGCAAGGGCTATAGAGGCAAACTAGACGAAACGGTCAATAAAGCGTTGGCGGACAGAGCAACAGTGTTATTTGGAGCGAGGCATACAATTTTGCCGCGTAACAGTGGGCTAGAGCGAACCAGAGCAACTCGGGCGCGAAATCGACCGAAACAGATGAGCAAGAGTCCCAGACTCAAAGTTGACGGCAGAATTCTCACGATGGCATCTTCCCAGGTGAAAAACGAGCCCAAAATACCGAGGCTTGAGTTACTCGACGAAGTATGTGTTACCATCTTGGTCGGGGTCAGCTATTCCTTTGTACAATAGCGGCCAAGGGGAAAGCAAACAAGCTTGGTGTAAAGGCGGGAGCAAAACAGCTTGGTATACTGAATAGGGAGGCACGAAAATCTCGGAAAGGAATTGTGAGAACAAAGATCAGGTGAGGATGGTAGCTGATGTTGGGAGGGGTATCTTGTGAGGCGCTCGCCATTGTACAAGCTAACAAGGCTCTGGCAGCGGTTAGGATGCAACCCTCCCTCCACCAAAGTTGCAGCTGCGGAAGGTGCCGCAACGCGTGGCAGAAAAAAAAAGAGAGAAAGAAAGAAAGAAGGGCTTCCAGCCATATAGAATGAGCCAGGGAGGAGTGCATGTGGCTTTTAGGATTTGAACAGCGGATTGTCGGGGCTGAACTGACGAACGCCAGTGAGCCAGGCGAAGCCGGGTGCAGTCTCGCACTGATAGCGTACTACGTGCCAGCTCGACAGCTGTGCGCATACAAGGAACTCGTGGATTTGTATCTTTCTAAATGGTCCGTTTAGGGCTGCCTCCATAATTTGGTGCTATTGTTAGCCTTTCGACTCTAATTTTCCCATATCATGCTTGAGCCTGGAATCCCCGCCCGTTGGCAGCCATTCAACACCATGTCCCCAGCAGGACCACTAGGACTACCTACCCAGGCCATGACATCAGCTGCCAAATTCTCAACGCCAGTGAAGATACTTTATCAATGCCGCCCAGATGCTAGAAGCCCATGGTACCAGCACAAGCGCCAGAAAACTGCCAAAGGGATGCCAAAAGGCTGCCGAAAGGCCGCTAGCGGACGCGCTGAAAGGTCGCTGGACGTCCGCTAACAAAAGTGCTAAAAGCCTGCCAAAGGCCACTGGCAGGGTTGTCGAGGGCCTGATGAGCTACCGTGTAATTTACTGAGTTTTCGTTATCTGCTGTAGACTTGTTCGTGATAAATGACATTCTACTGCCCTCCGCCAGATTTTAACTTGGTGCCTCGACTTGCGGTATGCTTACTCCCCCTCCCACCGCGCCGCACCACTGCACCACCCAGCTCAACGGACACACGCAGGCTCATGACGAGTTCCAAGCCACCTACCTACCTGACCAAGACTTTGCTGGCACACATGGCGCGAACGTCACAGCAGGCGCCTCAGTCTTAATGCCTATGAACTGTTGAAAGGACTTCAAATATAGTGACCAATTGATAACATTAAACAAAAGTTCGAGACTAAAGATGTAATGCAACCTATCGAACGAATGCGACAAGAATGACGGAGACCAAGTATTAGATCGCTACAACTCCAAACACCAACCTAGACGCAGTGAGCTGAGTTTCACTCAGCTCAATTTCCAAATTCAATCAGCCAAAAAACAACATTAAGCCACAGAAGAAAACAGTCTGGACGCGGCAGCTTGAGCCTCTCCCAATGTGAGCATCGACCCCCCTTCCAAGACAACTGTGAAATCGACAGCCTGAAGAGCTTCTTCACGGTGAGCCACAGTGATGACAGTGCAATCAGCAAATGCCTCACGGAGCACCTCTTGCGTATCGTCAGCTCGTACTAGGTCCAGGTTGCTCGCCGCCTCGTCTATAAGAACCAAATTGCTTGCAGATTCGTAGCGCCTGATGATAGCACGTGCGATGGAGAAAACTTGCAGCTCGCCCTTTGAATATCCCACCTCCGGTAGTATTGCATCAAGACCACCCTTATCTCTCAGAATGTCCCACAAATTGAGTCGGCGTAGCACGTTTGTGAGTTCAACATCGAGAGCATCTCTTTCTGCCCTTTTCTCGTCCGTCATCTCTTCGGAATCATTTATTGTGAACGGTAGAAGGTTCTTGCGGACAGTCTCGTTGAGTATAACTGGATCTTGAGTGATGGTAATGATGCGCGATCGCAGAAAGTCTGCATCGAGTGTCTTCACATCAATCCCATCAAGCTCAACCTTACCCTGATAATACAGGAATCCCAGTATAGTCAAAAGCAGAGAGCTCTTGCCGCTGCCTGTTCGGCCGATTAAGCCTACTTTTTCACCCGGAACGATGGCCAGCGAAAGATCCCGAATTTGCGGGGGAACCTCTTCTGACGGACTAATGCGAGATAAGTAGGTGTTTAACAAGCAGGGCTGTGCAAGTGACTTACTGGTAGCGAGCAGAAGCGGAACTAAAGTCGACGTCGCCATCAGGCGCCCAATCTGGAGGGACATCCTCTGGAAGCGGGGGGCGTGGCTCTTGTGGAGTTCTTTTACAGAAGATTTCCAATCGACCGAGAGCAGCAACGGATGTTTCAGATCCAGTCCAAGACTCAAGCAGTAGGACAAGAGTCCGTTGGAAATTCAAAACGCTCAAGAACGAAAGCCCAATAGCAGGTCCACTAGTACCATGCTTAGCCCACACCGCGATGGTAACCATGATAAAGGCAACTGCAGATGTAACCAAGCCGAGTACGAGACCCAACCACTGCTGAATACACAGCATTAGGTAATAAGGTTGCTGGGATCTGTTGAGAAGTTGATATCCGGTCGCCATGTTCTTAGCCAGCCAGCCGAACGCGCGAATATGAAGCAGTCCCTCCGCGGTTTCGCAGAAGAAAGTATACAGCGGCGCCTTCTCTTCAATATCAATATGACGCATCTGCCGTGATGTGCGCAGATAAAATGCTTGCACAAAATAAATCGCTGCAAGAAGAAAAGGAAATACTGCCAACATGTATGCAGCGCTGGACAGGATGATCCCGATCAAGGTAAGAGACCCGAAGAACATGTATAACGTTCGAAAAAGAAAACCAGGCAAAACCTTGGAGAAGAGGTTGGCATCCTGACTAAATCGATTTAGTAGGTTGCCGGTCTTGGTGCTTGTCAGGAAACCAAGAGTGGCGCGCATTGTGACATCGAGGATTTGCTCATGCAAATTGACAGCAGATTGCACCGCAAAGACCGTGAAAAGAACCCAATACGCCACCGCTATCACGCCACAAGAAAATAAAGCAAGCACAAGGTATCCAATGTAGTACTCGCCATTCTCCGGGCCTTCTTCACTCCACTTCCGCATATAGATTTCCGGAAGAAATTCGCTGATAGAGAGAATCAGAGCCAACCCTGCAAGGCCAAGCGACTTGAGCTTCCCCACGCTATTAATCAGAATCATGTAAAGGCGCCAGTTTCCCTTTCGCCTGCCGTATGCTTCTTCAGTACCGTATGATTCTTTATCACCAGTGTTCCAAAATCTCTGCAATGAGGACTTTTCCTTGTCTTCACTGTCCTCAGACACACAGGGACGTGCGGAGTTCAAGTAATTGGTAATTGCTTGACTGCGAACAGAGCCTTGGGCTGGGCGACTCTCCAGCGAGAGATGGCCCTCATCGTCGATGTGGATCAATTGATCAGAGACGTCCATGAACTCTGGAATATAGGTGGAAAGGAGAACTGTAGAACCTGACGTTCTTAAAATACCTTCTGATCCGCACAATCCGAATAAAATGGCCGTGGCGGTTCTTCTATCAAGAGAGCTGAAGGAATCATCCAAAATCGTGATATCACAGCGGGCAAACACTGCTCTGGCTATGGAGACTCGTTGTCGTTGGCCTCCACTCAAGTTAAGTCCATTTGGACCAACTCTGAACTCGTCACCTCCTGGAAGCTGTGACAGGTCGTGCTCAAGCTGGCAGACACTTATAGAGATCTCATACCGGACTGCATCAAACGGCAAACAGCCTATGATATTACTGCGGATGGATGAATCCTTCAACCAATGATTGGGGCCACAGTACGCGATGCTGACCTGGTCCGTGTACACATAGCCACTGTCGTTCCTTGTCTCACCCAAAATACTCTTGAAAAACGTAGACTTTCCAGAACCAGTTCGCCCAACAACACCAGAGACAGAACCGCGTAACAGAGAGAAGTTAACTTCAGATAGAAGCGAGCCTTCCATCTCAACGGGTGCAATACTCGCATTGACAAACTGGATAATGCCGTTTGGACTTTGAGCTGGTTGGCGAGCTCTCATGACAGTTGAGCCATAGTGTATCGGACGTGGCTCAAATGTACCTGGAGGAGCTGCAGGATCCCATTTTACCCGAGAATCTTGGCGCTCAGGAAGCAACAGAAACTGCTGTATACGATCGAAGCATGCCAGCATTGTTGCAACATCGGTATAAGCACCCAATGCCGTAATGGTAGGGCCTTGGATGAGAGTGATGACAGTAAGGGTGGGAAAGACCAGACTCGGCGTTATCTTCCGGTCGAATCCTTTGTAGAAGAAGGCGAACGCAACGACGACAACGGGAGTTCCTACATCCGCAAATTCCTGGAGTATATTCAAAAACATCATGAAAAATCGATATGGCCTTGAAATATCCATCTCTTTAATACGGAGTCGATGAATTTGCTCACGCATGACAGGTCCAAGACCCAACATCTTGATCGATGGTAGCTGTTGGAGTACTTCTGTTGTTCTCGAGATTCTGACTTGGATGGCCGCATTCCATCGTGCCATTGCTGGTCCAGTCTTTTTGCTCAAGAAAAATGAACCAAAATTGGTAGCAAGCACAGGCAGTAGCACAGATAGGCAGGTAACTCCGATGAAACGTGAGAGAAAGTACACCCCAAGGCCAACTTCAAAAATGGTGAAAGGGATGCCGATGAAGTTTGTAAGACCACTTGCAATATTCTCAATATCGGAACTCATGTGTGTTAGGACCGAGGACTTTTTCGCCTCTCGTTCACTCAGTCCATGAGTTTTCTCCATGAGTTGTGACACCAGAGCTCCGCGTACCTTTGTAGCGAGCCTATTGGACAAGTGTGCTGTGGCTGTTTTGGAAACGGCTAGAGTGACAAATATGAAGAGGGTTGCACCTTGCATGCCTCCACGTTGCCCGGCGGATATCTCATCTGCTCTGCCTTCATTATCCAACTCTGCCGTCCGTGTGACAATTTCAACCAAAAATGGCTGAGCGAAACTGACGCCAATATTGGCCAGACGGGGGATGAAGATGATGAAAAGATCCCACTTGAAAGCATAGAAGCATGCTAAGATGAGTCGATATCTAGAGGAGGCCTCATTTTCTTCTCCCTCATCTCTTTCCCAGTGCTGCCTTAATTGAGCATGAAGCCTTTCGGAGTCGAAATCGGCGTCAAGCTTGACAATGTCCGGATTCTGCAGCTCTTGGAAGAAACCCGTCACAAGCATCCGATTCAGAAAAATGAAGAATAATCGGGTAAAGAACCCACTTGTTGCTTCAGGTCCCGTCGCTTCACGGACTTTCTCATCAATCAATATGTTTTTTTTCGACACTTCTTCTAGGATAAGTAGGCACAGGCGCAAAGCAGCTGTTGCAGTGGCAATACCGGCAAGTGCCTGGAGACCTGATCGCAGAAAGAAAGCGCGACTTTTGACGATGTCAAACAAGAATGTTACCAAAACATAACTCGCTATCAGCCCCGAAGATCGAATAGCATGCTTGTGGCCAACATATACCATGATGCCAAGGTTTATTACCGCCAGTAGCTCGAGCGAGGCAGCCGGCATCGCTGTTTTGGTGTCGTCGGCGCCGGCACTTTTACGAAGGCCTACGCTCACAGCCTGGCACACAATAAGCGCAGCGCAAGGCATCTGAACAGGTGCAGCAATGGTCAGTCTTGTGAAGCTGGGTGGGTAGCAAACGACTTACCAACTTTGCCCATAACATCGGGCTGGACCGTACATATACTGGCTCATTGCGAAACCGAAAGAAGAAGACTGGGAAAAGAGCCACACCAACAATGGAGGGCACAATCTGTAGCATACTCTCCTGAAATGTAAGGGAAAAGTCGAAGACATCGGCGAGGGGATCCCAAAAATGTCGGTCGGCAGCAAGGGTCGCCATCTTGACTGATTCTGTAACTCGCCCAGCCTTTGCGCTGCCGCAAGGATAAGTGTGCAAGCTGCGACAAATGTGAAGAGGGAGAAAATCTGCCACTCAAGTATCTGTAGTAGTAAATGCGGAGTCAGGCTTCGCAACAAATATGGCTCTCTAGTCCAGCTATGTCGGGAGCAATCCCATTAATAGGGAATTTGGATTGCATACCACCACCTGGGCCAACCAAGCCAGCCAACGTCTGCATGGGAGCTGTGTTCAGACAGCACTCGGCTAACAGGGGGGCTGCAGTAGCAACAGGGGCTAGCTTCAGGAAGCTAGCGTGACTACAGTGGCACGGGGAGCAATACTTCGGATACCCGACACAGGCCTCCGCCAGCGTTGGGCCAACTGATTCCAGGATGCAAGCGACCCTTTACAATCGACAGAATCAAACACCCGTCCCTCTGAAATCGATCTAAGAACGTCTTATCATATTGGCTAATACCGCTTCATTGGGATATAATGCTGCATTTTCGCGAGAAGGGCTGATGAACGGCAACATCGTCTGTTGTTCCCATGGCGATCCGGACGAGATGGCGAGATCCAGCTGACTCCTTCCCAATGTATACTAGTTATCGTGGCGTGAGTGGCTTGCTAAGCAAAAGTTCCCGGGTCAAGTGGACAAATTATCTGTTAAATTGTCCACTTGCAAGATGCCTGTCAGATACACAGAGTCCCACCCGCTCTCGATGTAATTATTTGGGGACCCTCCCCTGGTCTGAAATGTTTGCCTGCCAGCAGGGCACTCACAATGGTCAGACTCCTGCATGCAGGAGAAAACGTAAGACCAATCAAGACGCGCCATTATCCGCCGCCCAGAATGCAGTTGCAGAGGGACATTACCAGCAGATGCTGGATCCATCACCCGCCCCCAAACGGCTGAAATAAAGAACGGCTTGGATCAAATCAAGGGGATGGCCGACCAAGGTATCAACCTGCACACAGGTCAAAATTGTCCTAACGCCACTGGCCCCCATCGTATAAGTGGTGCGAGAGCACTTCTTATTAGGCTGCAACATATAGCAAGCCACGCATCGCTAAGGACTCGACGAAGGAAGCTAAGCTCGCGGAGTGCGACCGACTGCGAACCCAAGCCTGCCCAGGCCTGCAAACCGACCTCTGCGGACTCCCCTGCCGAGTGTGCAGCTGCATAATAAGCAGCAAAGGACCTGCTCGATTTGGATGACCATTGAGTCGCTATTCATAGGCTCAGAGTGTTGCGTTGCTAGTTGGTGATGGTGCTATGCACAGTCGGGAGGGCACTCCCGACTGCATGAAAGGCTAGACCATTGACTCGCCCTTATGACTACTGGTAGAACAATAACCCCTCCAAACCCCATGCTGGGAGACGCTGACAACGAATCGTTTACAAGGCATTCTCCCCACTGGCGAGGATAAGCCACGTCTTTGGCCAGAGCTCCTGCCTCCAAGTCGAGGGCGCTGTCTTTCTAGCAACTAAGTTGCCTTCATAATAGTGCTACTCCGTAGACAACGTAAACATACAAGGAATTATTAAGCTGCTCGCATTGGCTATTCCGCCCGTTCAACCAGCCATCTCCACCACCGGCAACGGCATTATAAAGGAGTGGTGCCCTTGTATTTTTGCAGACTGTGCGCCAAACGCAGTCTTGTTATAAAGTTTGCCCTCTTAAAGATCATCCTCATAGACAATCAAAACGAGACGTGATCAAATAATTTGGGTCAAAATGCTGCCCAAATCGCTTTTTCTTGCAGTGAGCCTTGTGATCTGCACGGGTTTATCTGCTCCAGTCGGTACGAAACAACATGTTCTCTCTACGGGCTGCACAACTAACAAATACATTCTAGTAGAAACAAATCCAACATCTACACTCGCTCAGCGAAGGGTACGCTCTGGGAGGGACTTCACCAGAGCCGGTTCACATGACACGATACCTCAACTTAATGGAAACGGCGGACTGAATTAAGTATGTTTCAGTAAGCACGTTAGGGGATCGCATTCGACGGAACGGCTGGCCAGGCATCAACTCTGTCCACGATGAAAACATCACCGAGGACCGCATTGGTTGATTGATTACACGTTAGATGATCGGAGGAACTGATCTCGAATGTCAGTCTTGAGTCAAATATTCACAGCGTAGCTAGATACTGAAGGATTATTTCTGACTTGCCTCTGTTTCCAGCCCTCAAGAGTGCCTTCAGGGAATTTCGAGCGCTGATCTATAGTGAGTTAACAGCAGCTGGAGTTATGCGTGGCCCACTGTAAGTGTCCATAGCTCGGAAGCCACACATTGAGCGCGACCAAAATCTGCCCAACTGCAGGCCTTGAAACTAGAACTGCTGGCCACACCCCCCCCTCCATTCGGACTCTATTACCTGCTTGATGCGGCGAAAACGGCTGGCACTTTCAGCCATGTGTTTGTGGAAGTCGTGGCGTTTTGGGGGCCGCGACATTCATTGCCGACTGAACGAGTGCTCCAGTTGACTGCAGCCATATGTGTCGGGATGGCGCAATGACAGTGGCACATGTTTGCCTTTCGTTAGCTTCGTATGGCCTTGTGCGGGGTTTGTAAGGCGCGAGGAATCAAAGCCAATGCTAGCGGGCATGATCAGAAAAGGAGTGGCCTAGATCCAAAGTATGACCTCCAGGTAGAAAAGAAACGCTGAAGGTTACCAGCTACCAAATGTCACCGTCGCGCATTCTCGCCTGGATTATGGCACAGAGACGCATGGGTTGGGCCAACCGCGAGACGTGCGGCCCACCGCCTTGCCTAGGCTGCCGACGTGACTGAGGACGGCGTGCAGATTCCTGTACGTATAGCAACTCGTGATTACTAGTTAGTACATACTTGAATCATCATAATAATCGCTCGCCAATGTACTCTCCTGCATGGCTCAAGCTACTACGTACCATTTGCTGCGTGTGGCGCAACACTACCGCCAAAAGAGGCAAAACCAGACGCTCTGCCGTGGAGCGCCAACGCATGGTCACCACGACCTGCCCGGAATTCGGAAAGGTGGAGGCTTCAACTTGATTGACGACCAGCGGGCCAATCAGCGACAATTTCATGCGCTCATCGTATCAGTTGTATGCAGAGTGCTCCATTGGGGTGAAAGGATTCGAGACAATGCTACTAGCGGCGCGCCAGCGACTTGGCACACCTTGTTGATGAATACAGACGATGGGTGGGTTCGGCGGGGAGTGAGCGATCCTCCGACCCATCCAGAACGAGTTACGCGACCGTTGCGGTCAATCATAAACAATCCGGCCGCTCGACCGGCAACCCTAGCCTGGTGCCATTTCTCATCGAAAGGGAGTGGTGGGGTGTGGATTGAAGCTGTTGCGTTCTAGCATCTCGGTGCTAGACTGATGAACAGAGAACTCGCTTATCGTTTCTTGTGATGAAAAGAACCCAACAAAGCTTATAAAAAACGGACATGGTGTTGGCCGTCGTTAGCAGTGCGGGGGAGACTCATGGTGTCGTCCTCCACCGCACCAAACCCCTAAGGTAGGTAGTGGTAGAAATCCTGTACTTGTACCTGCCTGTGCCGTAACCTTGCCATCGCCTCGCCGCATGTTTAATCCGTCTAGTGAGGCTTCATTACCATCAAGTCGTGGCCAAGTTTCTAGCTTCTTTGCTCTAGAATATGCCATGCTGGGCCTTAATATGTAGAATTTCCATGTGCAGCTGCTATTTTGTAGCATAAAACAGCTTCGGTCAGATTTCCACCCTTCCATGCCGTGTTGGATTTAACTTGGATACTCTCAAGAATATACATGCGCAATGCCAGTGACGCCAGGATGAAAGCTACAGCGCATAGATTATGGGATTTTCAAAAGAAATATCGTTCAAATACATAATACTAATCTTGAACTGTACCACAATAGATCTTTTCTTTAATTTTGTAACTCGTATCGATTTGCCTGGCATGGGATGTTCTACCAGGGCTTTCAAATGCAACACGGCGATGATGCTACCATGGCAACCATGTCTTCTGGATTGCCGCCCCCAACAAAGCCTCATGCATACACACAAACATGTATATATTTAAAGTAAATATATCTAGATATGAATGTACGCATAATATGATTCGGGTATGAGTAGAGGTGCAACATGATGTTACTCTGCGCACTATGATAACCTCTTAGACGATGTCGATTGCCACGACGGAGGCAAGACAGTATTCATCGTTCGTGGCAAAACTGGAGCATCCGAAATTTATTTCTTATCGAGGCCCGGTACTCCATTTGCAGGAGATTTTACGCCGATACCACTTCCACCGTTGGCTGCTCGCAAGCAGAATTGATCAGCCATTGTCTGAAATGGGAGGTAACGCATTCTCGAAGAGCAGCCATAGCTTCCATTACTTACGCGTAGGCGCGGATAGAACACCATAGCCCTAAAGGCTGATGGTAAGAAGAGATGCTAATTGGAATTGCATTTTCGTATTTCGTTTTAGTTACCTCGGCCGGCACTGTTGCTGCAGTTGGTTGGGAGGAGGCTATTTCCTTGGGTGTAGTAATTTGCAAGAGCAGCTAGATGATTCAGGGTCGCAAATGCCCCTCCGTTATACTACTACAGCTATCTCTTATATTTAGTGAGATTCGCTCACCTGTTGCCTTTGACTACAACCGAACGAGGCAGGCCGGGCGCAGGCACACGCAAGCCACCGCGTGCCCAGTTTCTACAAGGGACTTTTGCGAGGCTTCGGCAATGAATACCTGCTCTTCCGACTAATTGACAGATTGGAGCTTGAGCCTTGAAAGTGCTTTTTAAGACGCTAGTTTTATCACGCTATTCTTCGCGCTAGTGGATTACTCTGCAGACGGTGATGTATCAAGCAGTCCTCTCACCGTCTGCAGAGTAGAGCTCTCCCTTAACTGGCGCAGCCGGCCCCTCGCAAGGTGTAGTTCGTCGACCAACCTCACTTTACAGCTGTGTAGGCAAATGGAAGATATCTTTTTGTAGGCTGTATTCCAAGCCAGGTTGATGGCAGAGCTTCTACCGGCTACAACAACGTGTATCAAGGCGATGAAGAGGTGGGGTTTGAGATGAATTACACCGTCGCACAAAGTTGATGTTGGCCGCCGGTTGGCCTGCTGTCTTTCGACGGGCTACCGCAGGCGCGCCACACCCCGCATCTGTAGTGAAGTCACCTAACACAACGAACACGACGAACACGGCAAGGCCGCAATTTCCCTCGCATGAGCACCCAACACAGCCAGGCTGTGCAGAGAATCCCTGTTCTAGATTTGTCGCTAGCTGCAGATTTTTTCGGCCCGATACAGCAACTGAGGGGAAGCTCCTTGATGTGATGAGGACTCGTCACATTCAGCCAACTCGGTTGGGGACGGCACGAGTGCGTGGCGGCCATCGCCAGCCCAGTGCCATGCGCTGATTAATGGGAACGTCGCGTCGCGGGTCGCGTTGAGGCAGAGGGCTGGCACAAGGTATTTGTCGGTAAAGGAGAGGAGAGCGATGCAAACAAGGCAAATCAAAGTTCTCGATTTCGCCTCTTCGTGGCCCTGTGGCACATTCCTTCTCGCGTTGGGCGGTTAGCGTTTGCTCTGGTACAGAAGCGCTGTAGCGGCTGATCTTTACTGGTAATGCATCAACATCACTTCGGAAAATTTATTATCTTGAAGCATGTATAATACGTGCATATGGATTATAGAATGGCGGGCTGTATCAATCATATCATCTTTCCAAATCCATGCTTGGCTAGGTCAATCTATCACCAGCATAGGCTCTTTGAAACAATCGTCCCATTCAGTCTTCCCAGACGCCCAAAAGTCTCTCAAGCACCCCAAAAACTGCCCCGTAACACCCCCTTCCAGTGGCGACGCCCAAATTGCCAATAAAGCCCCCTCTACAAAACTCCTTTCAACCTCTGGGCCGCCCTTGGCCACGGCCACACCAGCGACTATCAGCGGCCAGCGTATGCCGCTTTGATTGATCAGTTTGGGCCAGACCTCTCGTATAAGTGCAAATAGCTGCTTTTTGTATATATCCAGCGTGTTTTTATAAATAGACCCCGGGTTGGAGACCTTGGGATGCCCCGTGGTTGAATCAGATAGTACCCAGGCAACTACCGCTGGCCGAGGAAGGGTCAAGATACCGTGCAACAATGTCGCCGTCTGGTAAATTCTGCCCAGCTGTGCAATATTTTCTTCATCTAGGCCTTTTTCTTTGACCCAATTCTCAGCATCAAATGTGCGAATTTTCTTCAATATCTGTTGCACTGCCGCGTCCAGCACTGGGCCAGGGAGTTTTTCATAATGGACTTGGACTCGCAGTCGCGAAATGTGAATAATGGACGCGAAAATGTCAAATGGGCAAGAAAAACCAGCCATAAATCTATAATCATAGATTTTTTGCATCTCCTCATCGCTGTAGTGGTCGAACTCACGGATCTGGCGACCCGGCGGGCTGGTGGTGTTGGCCATCGCGGCATGCCTGCCTCAGACCGGTCAGCCTTTGTACATGACTGTCTGGCGTTCTATAGGATTCCTGGCGCCTGAAAAAAAAAAGGGGGATCACCAGAGAGAAGCAGGTGTTCAACATACGTCAAAATATAAAGAAAAGTGTAGATAGGGCTCGTGGGGAAGCTGAGAACAGTCTTCACACCACCCATATGCTCCACGTATGCAAAATAGCCTTTCAAATGGGCTTGCCATGAAGGGAGCAAAAAATTCGAATCGCATGTAAAAAGACGAAAAACGCAATAAAACACGCGTCGTCGTCCGCCATAGGGACCTTCGTCGCGAATGCACATGTTTAGGATTCGTAAAAGCTCGAGAACGTAGTGATAGTAGCTTTTCCATAGGCTGTTCAGGTTTGGATCATGTCCTGGTCGGGCCACTTCCCCGCGACTCACATATACCTTGGCAATTTGGTAGGTTATGATATTGCAGGTGAAGGCGGCGGAAATGTAGTCATCGTCCTTGAAAGGCGGGTCTGCCGGCGTGGACAAGTCGTCCATGAGTCCGGGTTTGATGACGTGCATGTCTGCAAAACGCTTCAGAAAGGGCCTGGCTTGAATTGCCAAAAAGAGGAAAAGGGAAAGAGAAAAAGACGGGAAACCCGCAAGTAAGAGATGAGGCAGATTTGCACTTACAATAGCGAATAGACTCCAAAAAATCCCAATCTGGTGGCATAACTTCGACATAGATTCGGTCGCCCCGGGCGTTCCACTGGGGCGGAGCTTGATGCTGCGAAGCCGCGAAGCTTTGCACAATACCATCACCTATAACTACGTCGAACATGGTATTCCTCGTAGTCTGAGATACGCCATAGCCACGACACACCTTGCCGAGGCTCATGCAACGACGGCATGCTGGTTTGAGCTCATCGCATTTTACGCGACGCGCGCTGGATTAATAGTAACACAATTGTTGGATAAACGAACTTGGCGAGAGAATTGGACGGATAATAGCCTTACCGACACGTAAAGCAGCCAGTTGTACTTCTAGTCGCCCATTTCTTCTGTCGCCGTTGAGGTCCCACCACAGTGGCTTGTGACTGGGGTCTGTCTTCCATTTACGGCTGCTCAAATGTTGCCAGGCAGCCAGAAAGCAGATTCGGTTCGCTATTCTCTGGGTGGCGTACTGGCCATTGAGCAAGAATCGGCGTTCGAAGATTATTTTCCAGACTGGGCTCGCATAAGGGTTACATAACGAGCTCAGTAAGCACCCAATTAGTATGGGACCATGCTGCCCAATGAATGCGAAGCCTTGGGCCGCTCATTCAATCCAGCTCGATTTCTCAGCCTTGTTGGGATATCTTGTTACTCAACTAGGAAAAAAGAACGCACTGCATTTCTGATCAGTCTAGCTCTGAGAGGGGGATGGCAATTGCTTTAGGGTATTATTTTAGTTTTCCTCCGTAAAATTTACTCCAAATTCTCATTTTCTTTCGACGTCGCGCGTACAAGAACGAACAAAATTCCACCACAGAACGGAAATGGGATTGGATGGAAAATTGATATTGAAAAGTCCATGTTGTGTCCAAAGTAGATCAACCATACTTGCGAGAAAGTCGTGCTGAATCAGATTGGTGCGCTCAAGGGGGGTCACAATAGATTGTGCCCGGCCGCGTAATCTCATGCAAGCCGTATCTCGGCTGCCTAGGTAGGACTATGCCAAGCTCGTGACGGATGCTGCGACGAACTTACCGCCAAACTGGACAGTGGCGTCAGCATACGGCCATTCCGATCAGCGTCGAGTTCTCATATCGTAAAAGATTTCTTACAGAACTAATCAAGCTCCATGTTTTGTTTCCCGCCCTCTGCATCCTCCTCGTTTACCGCGGCATAATTCTGCAGCCTGGGCGAACACATCACAGCGGGCGGTTCTGCCTCATTCGGCTGGTGGAGCGGAGCACCGACATGAATAAAGATACTCAACCACCAGGCAGCACTCAAAGATTCTGGTTTCACCTTCGCTGTCTCTGTTACAGCGACTACAGCAAACTGTATCTTTTCCCCTACTCGCAATATTCTATTGAGGAAGCTTTGCATCATGGCTGGTATACGGCAGACCGCCACGAGCGACCCGCTCATGGCGTTTGTGTCTGCGAGCATGGTAGCATCGGCAGCAACCACGCTTCAGGCGGCATTAAATACCTATGTGATACTCAGGTTCATGCTTTTTTCTCATGGCAAACCCAAATACCAGATAGCCAACCCAAGCACCGTGCTCTTATCAGCTGGCGCTGTAGGTCTACCGTCAGTATTCGCGGCTAGCTCCCTCGACGCGACGAACCCATTCTTTGATTTCTGCTCGCTGGTTAGTAATTTTATGACTTAATCTGTTTGTAACACTTTTAACATAAGGTAGATAACGCAAGCAGTCCACATTGTCTTGCTCAGTCGCCAGAAACATGGCCCATCGCGCTTCCGTATTGCACTGAATGGTATAGCCACGACCGTGCTAGTTATCATACGGGTGGTTGCATGCTCTATTGTGGCAGCTGGCACGTCGCCTGTATCGAAACTATCGCAATGTGCCATCGCAGTGTCTCTGCTATGTTTTCCCATTTTTCTCTCCGTCCCGAGAGATTCCGACGCGTTCTTCCAGGGTCGGCCGGTCGATCGCCAAGGCGCAGCATCTATCTTCGAATTAATGACTTTTACTTGGGCAGTGAATTCCCTCCAAGACCATGTACTGGAGAAGAGAGACCCAAATAATCTGCCTGTGCTTTCTGAGAACAGACGAACCGACCAGCTGGTTAAGCGGCATCAGCGTATTAGGCAACAATTGGAAAGCCGTAGTCTCTGCTTCGTTCTTACGAGAGAGTACCTCCGACCATTACTTCTTCAGTGGACCTTAGCTATTTTGCACTCTGTGTCAGTGCTTGTCCGGCCTCTGTTTACTTATCGCCTGCTGCAGATTCTCAGCGGTGAACGTGAGGGCTCAACCAGTGAGGGCTTGGTGCTCGCTGTGTTTGTCGGACTATCAAAAGTTGCCCCTGAGTTTATAAAATCATGGCTGGATTTGGTTTCGTCTAGCATGATTGAGACATCGATCTATCACACTCTATCCTCGTTAACATATCAGAAAGCTTTGTCAGTTCCCAGCTTCGCTGCCACAAGGCAGGACGGGGGTCTCTCAGATGGGGCCTCGTTGACAAGATTGACGACAGCAAGGTCCGTGAGGTCATTCATTGCTTATATAATGCCAGTTCTAACGCGTGTGACAGCTTTGTTGCATGCGGTGCCTACACCAACATGCATCGAATTGTTTCCTCGGTTGTGCAGCTGGTATGCACAACCTGGATTCTCGTCAACCTTGTTGGATTCCAAGGTGTCATTATTGCAATCGCTGCATCTCTGCTAGTAATGCCCCTAACTACAATGTTGATGAAGCGCTGGGAGACCTGGTTACATAAACTATGGGCACTCGGAATCGATCGGAAGACGGCGCTGGGAGATGCGCTCCTCGCTATCCGCCAAATCAAGATATCGGCAGGAGAAGCCTCATCCAAGGAAAAGATTCACCAAATCCGGCTCCAAGAGCTTAAAGAATCGACCAAAATCTCAATATTGATAGTCTGCCTAACACTTGTGTCAAATATCAGCCCGGCAATTCTGAGCGGCTTACCGTTGTACATCTACAGTGTACAAGGCCATCTGCTGACAGCTCCCGTGGTCTTCACCTTCATTGCTTTATTTAAAGACTTGCAAAATGAGATGTTTTCTATTCCGCAGCACATTCCACGCATCATGAGGGCCGTCCAAAGCATCAAGAAAGTGCAATCATTTCTCAGCATATCAGGCTTGCATACATCACAGCTTAAAGTTTCGGATAAATTGTCGCTTGACAATGCCACAATCTCTTGGTATAACAACGGAAGGGCTGAGAAATCATTCAAACTCATCAATCTTAATGCCGAATTTCCACTTGGCGCGCTGAGCATAGTTACTGGCAAAACTGGTTGTGGTAAATCTCTAGTTCTGTCAGCTTTGGCCGGCGAGGCTGAAGTTGCGTCAGGGCAGATTTGCCGGCCTGGATCTGGAGAAAGCTCTTCGATGAAGAGCAGCGACTTGGATGAATGGATTGAAGCTGGCAAAGTTGCGCTTGTCACTCAGAATCCGTGGATGGCTAATGCAACCATACAAGACAATATTTTATTTGGGCTACCCATGAATCGAGAAAGATATGCTCGTGTTCTTTATAGCTGCGCGCTAACCGAGGATTTAGCTGAGCTGAAGGATGGTGATGCCACGATAATTGCCATCAAAGGCGTCTCTCTCAGTGGCGGTCAGCGATGGCGCATCGCCCTAGCTAGGGCCCTTTACTCTCGAGCTAGCATCTTGTTGATGGATGATGTCCTGAGCGCAGTGGATGCCGAGGTGCGAGAATGGATTGTATCCAAAGCACTGTGTGGAGATTTGTCGCAAGGCAGAACTCGGGTTCTTGTAACTCACCACGAGGCGCAAGTCATTTCTAGAGCAACATATCGTCTTCACATCTGCGACAAGACAGCCAATGGCGAGATGTTGCCGCCGCCACCGATCAGCTCGACCGTAGAGCGCACAGACAGGCAGTCAGCGTCAAATAGCAGCTCAAAAGAAACTAAAGTGAGGACAGAAAAAAGACGAGAAGCGCCTGCACCGTTGGCTACAAAACATGACACTTCAGAGACATTTTCGCAGCGGCTGTCACCCTACAGAACCTATTTCAAAACCAGTGGTGGCTTTCCGATCTGGACCCTGGCGCTTTTCTTTGTTGTCATTTGCGAGGGCAGCAATATGATGGCTTCTTCTAGGCTCAAAGCTTGGGTGAATGAGAATGATTCGTTGCAGAAAAACGGTAATATTTCTCAAATTTCTGCGGCTGGTGCCTATTTCTTTGCGAAGGCTATTCATATCGTTATCCTCTCTACCAAAGGTCTCGTGTGGTTTCGGCTTCATAGAGTCGCATCTGATCGAGTCTTCAAAAGTGTGACAACCAAGATATTCGGAGCGCGGCTTCAGTGGCTGGAATCTACGTCGCATGGAGAGATTCTAAGGCGGTATGGCCCAGATATGAGAGTTGTCGACGAAGTGATCGGACATCACCTTGACCCACTCTGTGGCAACATAGGTCAAATTATCACTGTTTTGGTGGCCAGGTAATATACTGACAGTAGCGAAACAAATTGTATACTCACTAACTGAATTGTTCCAGTGCGACATTTTCTTTCTATGAAGCACCTTTGGTTGGCCTTCTCTTCTACTTGTTTTTTCGAGTCGGTCGAACCTTGATACCATCGACAAAACATCTAGAGGACATTTACTCAGTAACGAATTCAACATTCACTCAGAAGATCAGCGCTCTAGCTGCACCAGATGGAATCACTACTGTTCGCGCCTATGGCTTGACGGACAGCTATGTGCACGACTTCAACAGAATGAAGGACGAAAGCGCATCCGCATCTTGGCATCGTACTCTCTACAAGTCCATGATGAATCTCCGCCTAGAGTCTTTGGGCGCCATATATGTGGTGATTTCGTGTGGTTTTCTGGTATTCACTCGAGCAGATGCTGCAACGGCAGGCGTGGCGCTCTCATTTGCGTCAACCCTAAGTTCAGCAGTGGTTCGAGGTATTCAGCGGCTTGCCGACCTAGATTCGTCGGTGAAGAAAGTAGAACAGCTTGTTCTCTTTAATGAAATTGAACAGGAGCGAATTTTTGGCGTAGAAGTGGCAGACTCCTGGCCAGAAAAGGGGGAGATCAAAGTCGCCAAACTCTCCGCGGGCTATGGCCCAAATCTACCCGCCACTCTGAAAGACTTGTCATTTACCGTCAAACCTGGCGAACGAGTCGGGGTTGTGGGAAGAACTGGTGCCGGCAAGTCGACTTTAGCTCTAGCATTTGCCGACCTTGTGCAGAAACGATCCGGGACTATTCATATCGACTCTGTTGACATCTCTGAAGTCCGACTTGAGACACTTCGAAAAAACATCCTCATCATTCCTCAAGACCCCTATCTTTTCGGCGGCCGGCTGCGAACTACACTTGACCCTAAAGGCCATCACACTGATGATGAGTTACAGGCCGCTTTGCGCAAATATGGATTTCTTGCTACAATCTCGCAAGCTGAAGGGCAAGGGGCAGTCGACTCATGTCTTGAGCTAAATATCAGTGATGGTGGCACAAATCTCTCCCAAGGTCAGCGTCAAATAATTTGTCTCGTCAAGGCTATATTGTCTAGAAAAAAANGTCATCATTATGGACGAAGCGACAAGTGCAGTGGACATGGAGACCGATTCAGCTATACAGACTGCAATTCGGGAGGAGTTACGGGATGCAACTGTCATAGTGATTGCTCACCGGCTTGCCACTGTGGCCCATCTTGATAAAGTATTGGTCATGCATGAAGGGAAAGTGGCTGAATTCGGTCCTCCGGCCAACCTATTTCACCAAAGGGGACGGTTTTGGGCGCTTGTCAACCACAGTGCCGATCGAGGGGAACTATTGAAACGATTTGGACGTGGAGAATAGCACTGAACTCAGAATGCCGGCCTTTTTTCACATTTGAGATTTTTTTTATAAATAACGATATGGAATATGATTTATTGGGTGTTCTTTTACAAAACCTCACATTAAGCATCAGTGGCTGCACGTGTTGACCGGCCTAATGCATACCCTCAATCCGGCATCCATCAAGCAACAACCCCACTCACTCACTTACATCGACATCACCTCGACATCTAGGATCCATCACCTTGCCAGCAAGTAATCCATCAGTTTTATCACGTCGTCTCGTCCAAATCAACCAAATTATGCCTCCTCCTCCAGATTTGTCGTCATACCGCCTCAGCGATGCTGATTCGAATCGCATCTTTCAAGAGGAGATCCTGCCCGCGGAGTTTCCAGCCGACGGCGCACCATCGCGGTCCCAGCGCAGCAAGCCGCTCGCCGTTCTGGCCGTGGGCCAAACCGGTGCTGGCAAAACTTTGCTAGCTCCTGCGATAATTGAGGCCCACGGATTGTCCTCCGCATCGAAGCCCGCGCATTTTATCGCCGACACGTATAAGACATATCACCCCGAGTACACACGCCTGATGTTATCGACGCCGCAGCATGCGTCACCTGCCACAGGACCTGACGCGCGAAAGTGGCTCGCCATGGCCGCCGAGGAAGCCACGAAGCGCAAGGCCGATGTAGTTCTCGAGAGCGCATGCCGTCATCCTGATGACTTTTGTGAGCTCGCTGCGTTGTTCCACCAGGCCGGCTATCGAGTCGAGGTTGTCGTTCTCGCCGTGCCGGCCGCGCTGTCACGCCTCGGTATTCTTTCTCGCTTCTATGACAAGAAACCAGAGGCACAATCGCGCAACCTACCTGTGCGTCTGACGCCTGTCAAGGTTCATGACGATTCCTACGCAGGCCTTTTACACGCGGCCAAGTACTTGGATGAGTCTGGCATCGCTGATCAGGTTCTCGTAGTGCGTCGAGGAAATCTGGTTGCTTATGGATGGGAGAAGGCAAACGGCGAGGCGGCAGCCATTGCGGAAGCTGTTGAGCAGGAACGCAAGCGTAACTTGACAGACGCTGAGATGAAAAGTGCGCTTGACGACACGCAGAAGCTCAGCATGTACGAAGATGCCAAAGGACAGCTGGAACAGGTCAGGGAGCTGTTAAAACCTCTCATCGGAGAGAACAAACATGGGTCGAATTATTCGGCCCTAATCCCAATCGAAGCCGCGCAAAAGGATGGAGATAAGAAGGCGGATAATGTTCTTAGATTAGGTTACGCCTAAGCGAGATACAGCTATAATACATTTGCTATGTTATTTACCAGCTCTGCTCACAACTATATCGTGTCGTTCAATCCAGCAGTTATTGGACTACTCCACAATGAATTTTCTCTTTGTTTTTTCTAGCTGTTGAAGTATTTTTAAGCGACTATCCCTGAATTGGCTCGTGGGTGACTTATGCGCGTGTGTTCGGGGTTGTTGAGCTTCCCGACGAATTTTGACTGCACGTAACGCGGCGTCTCTGGGTGCATTGGAAGAGTCTCTTGCCGCTGGGGGTTTCCCGATAGTGAGGTATTGCACGGGTATTGGTGTTTGAAAATCTATAGTACTCGATAAGAGGTTCGGCATGTTCTTCTCGAGGACATCTGGCAAACGTGTGGGAAGTGGGCGCTCGCCTTCGTCCTACAAGGCAGCCGTCCTAGCATCAAGCGTCTGGAAGAATTCGAGGTGGCTTGTCGGGGTATGGAACCAGTCATGACAGTTGGCATCTGAAGATGTAATCCTGAACTTCGCTGAGATTCTCATGCAGCCAAGCACAAAGCTCTTGGCGTTGGCAGAAACTTGGGTGCAGGAAGCGAGCAGGTCGTGCAGCACACTTCGAAGGGAATCCTGGTCGAGTCGCGCCAATCCATCTATGCCAGCCAGCCCACAACCAGAGACTAGCAACATGGAAATCACGCCAAGTGACCAGATATCGGCCGCGGCAGACTGTTTCTGGCCCCTCAGGACCTCCCTATCGATATTAGGACCCAACTGTGGTTAGGTGAGATGATAGTGACTTACGGTGCTTGAAAGTTTTGCGTGCCTACATTCGTTTTAAGTTTGTTGCTTATGGGTAGTGCGCAAGAACCAAAATCGGATAGCATGACTCGCTTGTAAGAAATCCTCGGAGAACAGGCAAGCAGCACATTTTCTGGTTTGAGATCGCGATGCACAATGTTACGTCCGTGCAGCCAATGTAATGCTCGGGTGATTTGCCGCACAATAATACGCGTATCGAATTCTGAAATCGTTCCGTGTTGATTAATATATGACAGTAGGTCACCACCGGATGCCATTTCCGTGAATATGTACCTGCGATGTTAATAAACCATTCCTGCCGCGGGTTGTTCTGCTCTTACAGGGTATGTGGGGACCAAACAGCATTCACGTAGGTGAGAATGTTGGGCTGTTGCAATGTTAGCGGTGGCAAAAAGAAGGGCCTGAAAACACACATGTTTGAGCTGCCGAAGTATGTCTGCTTCTTGTAGCATTTTTTGCGGTGATTGCTGATGGCCACGGATACCTGCCTGTTTCATATTTATTACTTTGCACACCAACTGCTTCTTCGTGGTTGTGTCTACGGCGACATGTACCGACCCTTGGCTGCCGGCACCGAGAATACGAGGTAGGATAGTATATTTGTCTTCGAAAAGCTTTTATCATCAGTAATTATTACAACAGCTTGTACCGGCCAAACTGCATGTACCTTTGCCTCCTGCAGCTGTAGCTTGTTGAGCGACTCTTCTGGCGCCAGAGTTTCCTGCTTGAACAAGAATCGCCAATACGGTCGGATTTCGATTACGTCTCCGTCGGTCAAAAGATAGCCAGAAGACATTTTATGCGAATTGCCGATAGAAAGACCGTTCACGTAAGTGCCATTGCAGGATTTGCGATCGCGAACGTAGACATGGCTTATACCTGGCTCGTAGACGACGACATAGATTTCGCAATGCTTTCTTGATACATAATATTCCCCATCTTGGCCGATGGAGAATGTGCTACAGGATATCAGCTTCATTACGAGCGCAATTGAAATCACGCTCACTTTGCACGCTCGTCACGTCCAATCTTGAGCATAGCTCTGTCGTTCAACGGAATTTGTTCTGTGCCCCAGTAAGCGAGAGGTCCACACTGGTCGAGCCCTCTGCTGCTTGGAGCTTGCACATGTGAGGCCACTGACTGCTCGTCTGAAGCTCATTTCGAGAGTCTTTGTAGTAGAGCCACCCCGCTACCTGGAGTGCGTGCGTTGCTGGGTCTGTCGTGTTGTTTTGCTCTCCAGGACGCATCTCGTCATTTATGCAGGGCCGATGGCGTGTAAGTCGATGCAGTAGCGTATTCTTCAGTATCCGATCGGTATCAGGTAGAAAGTATGGATAACAACGGTGTGATTAAAAAATGGCAGAAATTGATTGCACCTGTCGCCGCGAAGCATACCTAAGCAAACGGCTGCCAATACTTGGCAGCTGGCAGCCGTCTGCCAGCTGGCGAACACCAGTCGACCTCTTCTGGCAGCTCACGAGCTGCTCCCAGTCGCTTCCCACATAGCCAGTGGCGATAGCGTTTGTGTGAGTGGAGCCGGCAGCTGCATCATGACAGCACAGCTGACCAATGAGCGACGGCGCTGGTAACCCAAAACAGCCGAACACCTACACGTGACGCTTGGGGGTTACGTGCCCTACTAGAAGTAGCTTAATCGCTAGAATTTCGCCCCCCTCCTTCTGAGTTGTTCCTTATCCAACAACGATTCTCATCCAGGACAAGTGAGTGCTACCATTTCGAGGCGAGGGTGAAGGGGGAAGCTTGTAAAGGAAAGCCAATTGGCATTGACTTCCTCTGCGAAGCCATCTCTTCTCGCCGCCAAAGCCTAGAATGCGAACAAAGACTAACACTGCTCAGATTCGTCGTTCAAGATGAGAGCCAAATGGAGAAAGAAGCGCGTCAGGCGCCTCAAGCGCAAGAGAAGAAAGATGAGGGCTAGATCGTAAGTTTTGAAAACAGCTGCCGGTACTTTTGAAGCTATTTCGCTAACACCTCGAAGGAAATAAACGTCTCGCACTTTTACCTGACTTGACGCATCTTTCATGAGTTTACGACACGCTCCCGTGGGCATATGTTACGACGGTTCAGGAATTGTTTATGCTACGACCAAGAATCTCCGCGAGGAGCCTCTTTTACGAGGATTTCACATGGGGAATGGCACGAATGCTTTACAAGTAGCCTCGGAGTTTCGCCCAATGGTGCGACGGATGGGTAATGGACAAAACAACGGTCGGGTACCAGTCAGCGTTTTGAGATCGCCTCGAGAATGAGCAAGCTGCCATAGAATGCACGCTTTGAACGCCTCGCGTCGCTCGACAACAAAACCAGATTTGCTCTACAACAACTTCCTTGATTCTCTGCTCTCGTGACCTGTAAATCCATGACCTCATCTTCTCCACGCTGCCAGCCACCATCAGGCTTGGTGTTGATTTTGAGTTTACCTCTGGGCAGTCTGTTTTCACCGCGAGGTATAGCAAACTGTTTCAAACGATGGACTGCGTATTGCGACTCTGTGTACTGTTCCCAATGCCCCAATTCATGTAAATAAAATCATTTTTACGTTGTGCTGTCTCATCCACTGTAGGACCTCTGTTTTGTAGCGATGCTTCAGTGGGGTTCAGCGCTGGTGGGGTCCTTCATTCCAGCTCTCACCGCCTAGCCAGCGAATGGGCGGCGGCGGGCGGGTCAGTTTTTCTGCTGCGCCTGTCGGGCAGATCCAGAAAAAAAAATTTGGGAGCCATCGCCAACCCAGCCAAGCGCAGCATCAAGCTCGTCCGGACGACCAATTCGCCATGGCTGATACAAACGGCAAGAAGCGCAAGAGGGCAGCCGATTCAGCGGCCAAGCCTACCAAAAAGGTTGCTATTGCTGGTCCTCCCGCAATTACCCATGTGTCGAAATTGGTTCGCCCAAAGTTCTGCCCTCCCGTGATTGGTATGCTTGCAACTAGAGGCGTTTGGCAAAAGTTGGTAGCGGCATCGCAATAACTAACAAATAGTAGCTACGACCCCTGGATTCGAAATCGGAAATAACCTGGTCTTTCACCCCTATCAGTCGAGAGGCGAGGCGCGGGCGAAGAGCAAACAACCCAAGGCCGCGGTCGACAAGAAGCTTCTACTGCACTCGACGACACATCACAGTGTCAACTATACTGTCCGCGAGGATGACTCCGAACCGGGCTCAAAGGCGCTTCTGAATCACTTTGTCGGTATTTACGACCCCAAGACCGGCAAAATGGAAGTAGTTGAGGCGAAGAAGATGGTGATGCGCGGTGCGGTGCGGGCCAAACAGGCGTCCGCAGATGCAATGGAGGAGAAGGATACCAAGCAGAGCATGATGGAGCTCAAGACCGACCTTGGCCAAACATTTGGAACGAAGAAGGCGAGAAAGGTCATCAACGAGCGTGTTCTCAATGCCATCTCACCACAGAAGAAGCCGGGCGACAAGCCCGCTGAGATCGATGATGCCTCCCGCGCCATGCTGCACTCCGTTGGCAAGGTTGCCGCAGAGATGGCCACGCGCGAGCAGCTACAGGCTGTCGTCGACGACGCCAAGCCCCTGCCACCGGTCAATACCGACGCCGAAGAAATTCAGGACGCCTACGACCCCGAGGCTGTCATTGGCGCCGAGATCCTCAACATGGTGCCCATCCGCGAATGGCAGGAAAAGGTCCGACACAAGGAAGGCGTGCAGACTGTCTCGCGATTTGTCGCCACGCGCGTCAACGCCATCGCGAGCAACAGCTCGGCGGAGCAGCGCTTGCGCGTCCTGCGCTACTTCTCCTTTGTCATCTCCTTCTACCTCA
>JANAKD010000180.1:0-30705 GCA_027627215.1 Lecanicillium saksenae | reverse complement strand
CTTCAAGCTCGCCGCCGACGACCTGGCCGAGGTCGACTTCACCGTCCAGGGCAAGGTCGGCTCCTGCGGCAACTGCGCCCTCGGCGACGCCTTCCGCTGCGACGGCTGCCCCTACATCGGCCTGCCTCCGTTCAAGCCCGGCGAGGAGGTGCGTCTGCTCAACAACGACGTGCAGCTGTAGAGGGCGGCGCCGGCGCCGACGCTGAGTGTACATGGAGAGGAGGGACGAGCATTTTACCGGAGTTTTCTGTGCTGCTTATTGGCGGGTTTCCTTGCATTGATGACGAGGCCACCACGGTTGGTCTTTTTCGTTGGGTTCTAAACGGGTTTGTCGTCTTGTCGGATGACAACAAGATATGGATGGGATCGACATAAAATGGGTTTTTACGATATATACTGGGACGTTCTTACATCCCCCGCAAGAAGGGCGTTGCATGGCGAAATAGGGCGATAGAATATTTCACAATGATGATTTATATTGATGCATGATTTAATTCTAACCAAAACAGTGAATGCAGTGCGTTAATCCCATTCCGTGTCGACGCTTTCGCGGGACCCAAACAAATAAAGTAGCATTTCGCCTGATATTAAAAAAAAGGTTATCTAGTTCTCATCCTGGCTAGGCCGGCTTGCTTGCTTGCCCTTCTCCTCGCTCTTTTGAGGGCGGGTCTCGTCATCGTCGCTATCGTCGCCTACCGAGTACTTGTCACTGGGCAGGATGTTGCTCTGCAGAGCAATGCCTTCTTCCTGCGCCTCGATGTCACTGGCAGCGGTGCGGCGGCTGGAGCCAACGGGCTCCTCGGATCGTAGAGCGCTGTAGGCGGCGCCCTTGCGGCGTTGGCGCCAGACGAAGAAGATGAAGCCCAGGGCGCCAAGCACAACAAAGACGAGGACGACCTCGCCGGAGCGCCGATAGGCAGCCCACTTGGCCTCCTTGAGCTTCTGCTTGACGGCTGCTTCACTCTCCTTGGGGTTTACGCTGCCGCCAACAGTAGTCTCGAGACCCTTTTCACCGTCGATGCGGCTGTCAGTTGGGTCACCGCCGATGCTGCTGATGTCGACGCCCATGAAGCGATCCAACATGTCGCGGCTGCGACGGGGGTAGTCAAAGGGAACCATGTGTGAAGCCTCGTTGAACACGACGTAGGTCAGGTTGCGGGCACTCTGCCAGAAACCAGCGTCCTTGCCTTCAAAGGTCCAGTTGCGGCGAGGAGCCCAGTTTCCGGGAGTCACCTCGAACCCCTTGCCGCCGTTCCACTCCAGCTTCTCAATCATGTCGTCCGTGCCAATATGGTTGCAAATCAGATCCTCGGCGCCAGAAAAGACGAGCACGGGGATCTCGGTGAGAAGCTGTGGCATCAGCTCAACCGACGGCTTGGAAGTCTCAGGGTGGAACTCTCTGCCCACACCACCATTGCACTCTTGCCAGCCCGTCTTCTTCTCCGAATTGATATTCAGAGCGCTGACCACGTCGGCGCGCCGCAAGTAGGGCGTGACGCCGCTCAGGTCCGGCGGCCAGTTCATGCCACAGCTGGGGTACGAGTCCTTGAGACGGACATCGTACATGTTGATGCATTCCTCATCACCAGCTCCCTTGTTTCTTGTCAAGAGAAGCAGTTCAGTGAGGATATCTTCACAGTCAGGATAGCCGACCTTGCCAGGGTTGCCCACCATGGCGTTGTGACAGGCACGTTCCATGCCCTTGAGACGCTTGTATATATCAGAGTCTTTATCGACCAAGCCCTTTTCGAGAGCAAACTTCAGGTATGAATCATACTGCTCGCCGGGCGACATCCATGGGTTTCCAAGCAAAATCCCTTGCAAGCTCCACTTGTCAGGTCGCTCCTTGTTTCGGTCGAGAATGGCTCGCGCGATATGGGGGATATACTGTCCGGCATAAGACTCGCCCGCAATGTAGATCTACGACTCGTTAGCTATTTGAAACTTGGAGGCGCTTCGCAGGACTCACATCGTCGCGGCTGTACTCTGGGAAAATGGCAAAGAACTTTTCCAGAAACTGGACAAACTGCTCCGCCATCTCGGTAAGTTCGTGTACGTAGCTATCCGTATTGGCATAACTGAAACCTGTCCCGACGGGGTTGTCGACAAATAGCAAGTTGGCGAACTCGTTCCATGAGCCGTTGTTCATGACAAGCGTATCCTTATCCTTGACTCGGTACGGGCCAATCTCCATCAATGCGCCGTCTTCGGAACTGCAGCCGGGGCCGCCGTTGACCCAGATGACTGTTCTTTGCTTATTCGCGATATGCTTGTTTTGGAAATGCCAGAAAAAAAGGTTTCCATTCGTGTCGGCGTTGATTTCGATGTGTCTGTGATGGACAAAGTTGCGTCAGCATCCTTTCGCCGAATTCCAGCAGCGGCAATAGTTGCGCGCGCGCGACTCACCCTGCATGCATCTTCACCGGCGCCTGGTCTTCGGGAACGCCAGGAAGATTGCGAACATAATACTGCGCTGCCGACTTATCCGCCGCGAGTGCTGCCAGGGGACCGAGGGCCATGGCCGCGAGGGCCAGCCACAGTCGCGGCGCCGGGATAGAAGCGTAAGCCATCGCCCAGGTGGCGCTTGCAATGGCGTCGTTGTCGGCGATGGGGAGCTTGCAATCAATAAGGGCAGTTGCGCGCGATTGATTGCAATGGCCCGGCTATCGGTGGTTGTGACTGGTGTCGTGTGATGATGCTGATGGCAGAGGCATGGAGCTGATGCGACCAAAGAGGCGAGGTGGCATTGTCCTCGCAACGCTCTGCCGTTTCGGGCGGCGTTTTACAGGCGGTCCAGGCGTTGGGAGCCGCACTAACGAGCCTGATTCCGCATTAAAAGTCTGCAAATTGTTGTGGACTTTGAATTTCCATTGACATGAGACCATCTATAAATCATGTTATATTATTTTTTAACCCTTAGCTGCTCTTCATCATTGTTCCTGGGTTAAGGGCGTTACATGCATCACCCTATGGCAGTGACAGTCGGCGATCGGTGGCTCCACCAGCCGCACAGTCTCTTTTTAGTGTGTCCAGATTTGCCGTCAACTTTTTTGGCCTGCTCATACTGCCAGATCTGAGACTCAAAGTAGGACTGCATGACAGAAATCACATGTGCAACAAACTAATACGTGTAGCAGACTTGTGCATCTCATATACACAGCATGGCTTCAGCCGCAAAGACAATCATCGTCGAGCACCTCGACCCTGAGCTCGGCCCTTGGTCGGAGCTCGAGTACAAGTGCATCGCCAAGGAAAGCCATGAACGAAACAGCGATTTCATTCTCTCGTGTCTGCCGGCCGGGTTCAAGGTCCCCGAGGACCTGGCCAGCAGCCCTGCCTTCAAGGCTGAGCACCGCGGCGTGGAGGAGCTGTATGCCGACAGCAGAAACCGAGTCTGCCTCTTGGATCCTGCGGCTGCCAAAGACTTGTCCCCTGAAGATGGCGATAACTTTGATGTGTTTCTGTTTGGCGGAATTTTGGGTACGAAATCTTTACCTAAGAATGCGCATTAATGTGCGGCTGCTAACACATCATAGGTGATGATCCCCCAAGAGGTTTGTTTCGGTTGCCTTGTGCGAGTGTATTACCTTGCTGACACAGGTAGATCGCACATCGGAACTGAGAAAGAAGGGTTTCGAAGGACGTCGTCTGGGTCCTAAGCAAATGACTACTGATACTGCCGTCCGCGTGACGAGAATTGTCGTCCAGGACAAGAGTAAATGACATCTCCGCTTGTACCGTGCACGTTTGCTAACAAGTGTAGTTGCTTTGGACAAGATTGAATATCTTGATTTCCCTGAGCTCAAATTCAACAAATTCGAAAGCACAGAAATGCCGTTCCGCTACGTCAAGGGTTCTAATGGAGAGCCCATCATGCCTGAGGTAATTGTACCCCTGCTACCCACACCGATCTTGACTAATAGATGCATAGGGCATGAAGGAGTTGATACAAAAGGATGCGGATAAGGCCGTGGATGATTTAATTTAGATGGTCTTGTTTGTAAACAAATATTACCGATCTTATTGCACACAACGTGCACCTCAACGTCTAGAAAATTCGAATGGTAAAATGGGACCACTCATGTATACGAAACGAATCGCTGTGCTACATTTTGATTGCCCATACGAAGTAATGATTCAGAGGCGGCATGCCGAGGTCGCGGATTCATACAGATATTGATACCTCTTGCCGCGGTGGTGCTTCGTGACGGTGTCGGATGTGTCTCTTCGTTTGTCACGCTACTGTAGGTGAAGTGAGGGTGACTGCAGCATCATAACTCGGCTGGTGACTTATCCGAAGTCAGCCCAAACGGCGCAAACACTCAAATTAATTAGGAGCGTGATGGTATAACCTACTTCGCTGCTCCGTCATTTGCTAGCTCGACCCCCGACGTTGCGCATCTCCCGACACCGACTCGCGGCCCGTCGCGTCGAGACAGGCTGCGCCCTGCTGGGCAACCTTGCTGATTGCGTCTGATCTCTCGGTAGATCTTTAGGCGGTGGGAAGCATGGAATCATGGAATCATGGGATGTCTGCAGCCGATGGTAGTTTCGGCAGCAAACCTGGGGTGGCGGCCGCTGTTTGCTTTTTCTCAGACTTCTTTCCAGGTTCCCGCTGCAATGTGATGGGATGCACCCTGGTCCTGGACAGGGGGTGAATGCACACCACTACATGCCAGTGTCGGACGAGCACCTGAGATGTGGTTTGGAAGGCATCGCTGCATGAATTTTATCGTTTCGATTAAACATTCGTCGTATTCTCGCTCTGCATGTCGCACCCATGCGTTGGATGGGCGTGTCGCGATGAGCGGTCGAGGACTTGGGAGTGACTAATAAAACACCAAGCCAAACACAAGGATGGAACGAAATAGAACATAATGAGAGGGGCAAAAATAAGAGGATAAAAAAAATATTTCGAAAAGCAAATGATGGAGCAAAAACAAAATATCAAAAAGGTTGTCAGGAAACAAAAATGGATGTTCCTGCGGGGGGTCGAACCCCGGACCTTGACATTTCAACATAGAGCCAAAAGAAGTTCCCTTGATCTATAAGAGTCACGCGGTAACCACTCCGCTACAGGAACTACCCAATACAAAATCGCCTTAATCAGACCTATTAAGTCTCAGCAACATGCCCCACTTGGGTACAACCTAAACGCCACAAGCGCCCATCCTTGTTTACGCTATAGCGAGGTCCGTAGCACGGTTATAGCGCTCACTGTGCTGGAAATACGCTAAAGTATGCACTGGCCTCCGGCTGCTCCGGGGTCCATCTATCACGAAGCTAGTTATTCGATGAGCTTTGTCCCGTATACGTTGCGAGATCCGCACGTAACGGTACTACTTGGTTGTCTCCCCAGTTTCTTAGCGAGGATGCCGTGTCATGTGGAGGTGGCCAACTTCTCGGCACTCGCGTTTTGCAGCACATGGCATAAGGTTCCGAAAAAAAAAAAAAACTGACGAGAGGTTTCCAGATCGTTTCTAGTGTAAGAGCAGCGTCATCGGCCGAGGCGGAGGAACAGTATCTCCTTCCTGCGTCAGACGGAAATTGCTTAACATACCTTGGCGCCCTCCACAGCCCGGAAATTTCCTATCTCGGAGGCGTAAGGCACGCTGTGACATTCAATCACCTGTTTTCGTATTTTCATTAGGTAGCTTTGGTGGACTTTCACGTGCGGGCAGTCCGAGCAAATCCAGTCAGCGTCGGCGGTGAAAAACGGTCAGGCCTGACAAAATAAACAAAACTCCTCGTACGGACCAAAACAGGACGAAACTAGATCTTTGGGTCTATTTTAGACTGAATGGAGGATCCCCCGTGACCAGGGGGATCGGAGCAGTAGTAGCCATCGTCACCGTTCCATTCTTGGGCGTCCTGTTGGTGGGCTGATGCGCTCGGCGCGAAGCTACGCAATGTAAGAGAAGAACAAGCAATTTCACCAGTGCTTAAATCTAAAATTGGAAGCAATTGTCCAAACAACATGTCTATTTTGGCGAAGCGTTCTCTCCGAGCTATGATACTTTATGCGTTTCAAGCCAGCGCTTCTTGGAGTGGTGTCAAGGCGTCGCCCATGTCAAACCGCAAGTTGAAACGTTAGCAGCCCACAGCCGACCGTTTCTTTTCGCCAAAAGCTGTCCCTCCGAAAGAGTAAGGGCCGTTTTTTGTCATTGCACGTATTTAGCCAAAAACAAACTAGTCTGCGGCGAACGGCGCTAGTTTCCAAGACCTTGGCCAGGATGTTCCGAAGGTGGTATTTCCCGCCTTATTCGCACTGGTATTCAAATTCGGCATGGTGCCAGAGCAACAACGGAGCCTTGCTGTGCGGCCTGATTCCCGCTGGCGTGCGGCTGCCCACGAGTCATTGACGTGTTTCATGCACCCGGGTGGGCAGAAAATTTAGTGGCGCGTGGAGTGAGTAAGTTACTTGATACGGAATTGGGCTGATTATTACACATCTCTTTTCAGTATTCCGTAATATGATCGTCTTCGTCCGTTCACATGGAATCCAGTTCTGAGCGGGTGCGGACTCTGCCGCCTAACCCACTCGTCTCTGATACCAAGCACCGGAGGGATAGAAAGGGGGCGAAGGGGCCTAACCGGGGCGGATATTACAAGTCAAGATCGTCTTTTGCATTTTTTTTTTWTTTTTTTTTTTACATCTTGTGTTCCAGGATCGGTGGATGCTTCCATGGAGTCTTCTCTCCGCTTGGGCCACGTTCCATTACGCTAGAACGAATTTCTCAAGTCTACGAGCAAGACATTTTTAATACACGTCGCAATTTTAAAAGCCCTATCCATGAACATTCGGTTATATGCCATTGCCCCGCGGGGTTGAAGGGCAGCAGGGTGTTTGGCGCCGACCGGTGGGCGTGAGCCTCGGGAGTAGCAGGTGATGATACTAACACATGTGTATTGCGCATCTGACACGACAGGCGGCCAAGAGGAAAAGAAATGATAAAACTGCTTCAAGTCGTGTGAGCAGAATGTTTCAAACAGAAAAATCGCGATTGGCTTCTAAAAAAAGGACACACCGTCGGTCGCTTGTCAATCAGTGCAATAAGGGGAAATTGGAGGGGCACGTCAAGGCATGACAGTCGGGAAGGATCACATCGAGAGTGTGGGCGAGCGGAGAGCACATGCAATCCGCTAGACTTCAGATTGCGGCTTGACAGGGACTGTCGGGAAGAATTGACGATGAGGATCGAAAGCGAGCGTCGCTGTGCCGAGGTGTGATGGCAGAACCCCTCTTTCATTAAACGGCCAGGCATGGGTGAATAGCCGGCAGGTACAGGAATTCGACGCTAGGAAGCAAGACATGCCGCCGCCATTTTCCCCTTTCAGGACTCGTCTGATGGGATGACAACGACGCGCCAGCAGGGATGCCGCAAATTGTGCAGACCATGAGGCTCGCCGTGGCGGCCAGGGAAGGTCTACGCAGGACGGAAGCTTCAACGCCCACCGAGCCCAGCTGGTGGAGTGTCATCCATCATCCTCATGCCGAGGCCCACCAAGGGCAAAGAGTTTAGTTTGGCGTGCTGGGCCCGATAAGTTACAGCGCGAGGCTGGGCGAAAGAGGACTAGGGGTGACAACTAAAGGCGGGGTTCTTTCAGGAGTGACTCGGAACGTAAGAGATGTAAACATGGTGACAGACGGGACTTGAGATGAAACTTGGACGAGCCTCTGCGCCCGGTTTAACCTGTCCAAAAAAAAAAAACAGCCCAGCGCAGGGGTGGCATCTCGAGGCAGAGAGGGATCTCCGCATGGACGCCCGAAAGCAGGCCGGCGCCATGGCTTTCCCCCACTTGGAACAGAAAAGGGCTGGGTTAGATTCCCTGTCTCGAGCGTTGCATCCCACACAACCTACACATCACGACATTGAAAAGGGTGTCTGTCGTGCAAGACATGCATGTAGCAAGCGGGATCAACTTTAACAATGACAGTCGGCCAGACACATGGGCAAGCCAGCTTATTAGCGTGGGTTTACACCTGAACTAACAGCACCGCCTCGGCCTGCGAATTTCGTCTGTCGTATCGTACCTAGGATGAACAAGGGTGTCGGGAGAGCCAGGCCCAGTGTTTTGTCCTCTGACCTCTGTATCTTGTGTCCAGACGGCCAACTGCCGATGGGGGGNTTTACGTTTTCGTGATCCCGAGTACGGCCGTGATTGGATCAGGTCTGGACGGCCAGGCTGCAGGGAGGCGAAAGAACTCAGGAAGAGGAGGGCTGACGCCAAGTTGAGATCTTGAGTTTGCTGGTGCACCGGCGGGGGCTTGGCGGACATGAGAGAGAGAGCAAATGGAATCGGGCGTGAGATGGATCGCGACAGATGACGGGCAGACGGGCCTCGGCATGCGCAAGCAAACGTAGCACGGCAAGGTCAAGGGTTGTATGAAAAATGCAATGCGGCGCACTACGAGGGTATGACTGCCCTTGTAAGGCATGATTAAGTTATTTTGCCCATGCACGCAGAGGTTGGGGCATATCATAAAGAAAAAAGTTGCGTTGGTTGTCGATTGACTTGCATGGAGAGAGCCCCGGGAAACGGGAGCCACTTTCATTCCGGCGTGCCGCTCCAGCGGTGGCCGCGCGCCGAAGGCGGGCCAGACTACGGAGTACACATGTCGAACTAATGAACCTGGGCCTGCATGGACATGACAAGGCAAAACCAGGCACGCGGCCAGGAATTGATATCTGGCCCAGGGGAAGGAGAGTTGGGGGGAGAGGAAAAAAAGAGAAGGGGAGCCCGGAGCCCGGAGCCGCCATAAAAACTCGCAAGCCAACAGCAGCCATCATGCGGTATGCAAGCGAATAGGATGGTGATTGACTCGCTGACAAGGACATGGGCAGGATCCCTCCCCCCCCCTCCTCCCTCTTTTCGCGCACCACAGATGAACGGCGGTGTCGATCGGGAAGGGGAACAGGAAAAGAGCGTGGAGGTGGCAAACATGGGTTCTGGCTGGCATCACGCAGAGGCGGAGTGGTGCATGAGAGGCAATTATTAAAATTCTCATTCGCATGGAGCGCCGTCCAAGATGGTTGCTTGCGAGAGACATCAAGAAAAGCGCAGACCACCACCTTGCCGCAAGCTCCCGCCGCCATCACCGGCGACAACTAACGGGGGTATGATCCGGAGACTGGCGTGCCTCACTAGTTTAGTTTTTTTTTCCGCTCTCTCTCTTGCATCCCGCAGTCATGTCTCCAGGATTAACAACCCCAGGTTGATTAGCAACTTCCGCGAAAATGCCCACCCGCGAGTCATCGGGCCAAAAAGAGCACACAACACCAGACCAGAGAGCCATTGGCCCGCCCAGGACTGCTCCCTTTCTTGGTTTAACGTTTCCCGCGACATGCTCCTCTCTCGTCGCCTCCTGCTCCCCCTCTCCTGCCGCTTTGCTTGCTCCTAGGCTCCTCCCCTCCCCGCTGGCCTACCTGAAAGTGACGTTGGCTCGAGCCGCCCACTAAACTCGTCCGAGAAAAGCGCCATGCAGCTCCCAGAACTCTATTTTGGCCCATCGACCCCATCCTGGCCGTGACACGCCACAGACGAATTTTCCCATCACACACGCCATGGCAAGGGCATGCCAGGCCTCGACAGCCGGAGGGCACCCCCCGCGTGCCCCCCCCCCCAACCAGCGCCCGCACAGGCTTACACGGAGAGGACGCTTGCTGGGTGTTGCGTTGTGCATCCTTTGGCTTTGCTTGATTACTTGCAGGTTGCTCTCTCGAGGCTGCCCTCGAGTCGGCTATCTCATTGTAGCACTGGCCTGCCTGCTTCTCTCAGGCAGGGGGTCCACCGAGGCATTCGTCACCTGTCTTTTCTGTGATGCGTCTGCTTTGCTCAGTCTTGCGGTCCACTGTGCATTCTGCGCATGACCCATCGACGCTGACTTGCTTTATCCTTGCGGCTGCAGCAGCCCGTTGTAGTGGTTATGGTGGTTGCGGTGGCGGGCGAAGGCTCCAACCCTGATCCTGGTGCGGCGACAGCCCATGAAACACCAATTCGACACGCCAACAAAACAGTTTGCAACTAGGCGCTTTCAGATTGTCGAAATGGCCTGTTGTGGCTTGCGAAGACAAACAACAAAGATCCAATTCATGCGCCAAAAAAAAAAAANGAACAAAAAAAAGACCGACCGTTGCCACGCGAAAAGTTATCCCTTATCGGTGGCCAAACCGGGATGGGACTATTTATTTTTGCAGCTCGCTAAGTCAAAACTCAACGTCAAAAGGGCAAACAGTTGAGTGCCATTCTTGAGATGCGAGTGCCAGTCACGGTTCCCCCAACCCTGAGCTTGTTGTAATTCTTCTTTAAGCTTCAGATGCGAGCATGTGGCGGAGATTACAAATGGAACGCCCTGGCACGCTGTGCCCGCCTTCTTCACTAATTCCAATCCCGCATGGGAGCCGCGGACACTGTACGTAAATTTTCGGTTTAGTACTGTGCTGGGTCATGCAACAGGCGTAGTGCTCTTTTTCTTGTCTCGCTCGCTCGCTCTCAGTGCCCAAGCTCGGATGGCTTAGGATCAGATATCAAAGCCACAGAGCACAGTGCCCTCGGTGCCAGCCAGTGCCCGTAACTAGTGCCTTGCTTGAAACTGGGGTCTGCGTGCGCTAGCCTCGATTCACATGCAGTTGTAGACGGATTGCGCATTTCGACAAGGCCGAGCGATGCCGTACCCTTGGCGCCGTCGGCGACCAACTTACAGATTGCAGTGCCCGACTGACGCCACGCTACACCATCCCAGGGCCAGCGACCACGGTTAGCTGTTTTTATGTATGACCGTCTGGATGCAGGCCACACTAGAGGTGGGTAGGGTGCCGGGGAGTGGCCTTGGAACAACACGCTTCGACAAGCTAGTTACCACCCATGCACTAGTTCCACACCCCCCAATCCATGCGCCATGGTTCCTGGGTCCCACACATTTCCGACTGTAAACTTTCTGCTCAACGTCTCCCTTCCCACTTGGCCCAGCCGCATGGTGCGATGTCCAGGACCAACTTGCTGTGGCAACCTATCAACGCCGCTTGGCCCAAGTCCTTCCCGCCTCGGCCACGTCCCATCTGCACAATATTGGCAGTCTGGGTGGGCCTAGCTCGTGAGATTGGCTCGATAGCTTGCACCATCTGTCGTGTAGTGTTCGGGGAGGAGAAGATGGGTAGGGAAATCATAACACAAGCAGAGTTCATCTCGCCTCCCTTGAGCTCCGCCCCAAAAAAACGACAACACACAGAGGCTGTTGCCAATAGACTGCGGGTTGGTGGCACTTGGGCCATTTCCGTGCACCTGTTGTTGTCCTTTGAATCCACGGTCGTCGGGTGTAAGACGATGATGCCGCCCCAAGGATTCCCGGCGTTCCATTGGGGTCATGTACGTTCATGATTCGTTTGTCTGCGTCATCCCAGTACTATTGCTGTCTAACAGGAGCGAGCTCCTTTCGCTGCATAATGTTGCAGGAAATTGTGTGGACGAGAGATTCCAAGAGTCCGTGCTCTTGTTCTCTTCTCAAATCATACCAGCACAGTGGTAGCAAAAAGCTGCCCCCCCCCTCCAACACCACCATCAATTCACAATGATCCACTGTACTGATGCTTCGCTGGGATGCACCCTGTTCCCGGAACTGCCGACTACCGCGAGTCATCGCTAGAAGCCCCGCTGCAATGCTTGTGATGTGGCAGACAAGGTGGTGCAGCACCACCGCACTCCCGTTGTGCTGGGTGTTGCATCTTGCCTTCCTAGGGTCATTGCGGCTGGGGGTGGGAGGGCTAGTGCTGTCAAAGTGTCTCCAGCTCTGCCCATTACCTTCCGCCGTGCATCCATCTTCCGGGGCTAGCACTCGTTGAGCAACCAAGCTGTGAGCAAACTCGAGCATTGCATTTGCACACACCACGGTCGTCTGTCCGCCCCAATAACACCACCCCTGCTTAAGTCGGAGCTGCTCTTGCAGCCGTAGAGCTCACCGCTGCCCTTGCAATCAGAAATCGAGAACCAAATCTGGCCCACCCTGCTGTGTATTCTTTGCTCTTTGCTCGACGAAGTTTACCATCGAAAAAGCTCATCATTCCACTGGTCCATATGCGAGGCTGACCCAAGGCTCTACTGTTTTCCTTGTCAAACAGGGATATACTCTACATCATTCCTCAGCCTGTCTCCTCGCGATTCCTTTCGTTTCGTTCTCGACCACTTTACTTCCTTCATCCCATTACTCAGAACACAGCCTGGATATTCGTCTACTTGGTTCGCCAAACATATCGTCCTGGTGCACCTCGGCGCGACAGCACCGTCTCAGAGCGTTTGACGGTGCCTGAGACTTCCGTCCCCGCCCCCCATACCACATTTTGGTGCTGTTGATAAAAATAGCCTGCACGGGGTCCTTTATTCCCTTCTTCAACTCCTTCGACTCCTTCGACCTCATCAACATACCCTTGTCACGCATAGCCACTTTCTACTGTTTCAAGACCTTGGTGGCCCAAGCTGTGGAGAGGGCTGCCTGTCTGTTTCGCTCGGTCCTGCAAAGAACTGGGCCCCCAGAGAAAAGTAATAAGGCATACAGAAACCAGTTATTGCACTGCCCTTGTCGTCCTAGAGGTTCAGGTGCATAAGCGGTCGGATTGTTTCGATCTCCTGGCCCAGTAAAGCAGTCAGTGCGTGAGATCTTCTGGGCAGACGTCGATCGCGTCAAATACGTCGGATGGCCCATTTCTGACCTGCGTGGTTCTCTATGGTACATTTTTGGTCCTTTGAAGTACCGGCTTGGCAGTTTGGGGGTTTCCATTACTGCATAACCAAATCGGTAGATTATCAGTGTCAACGGCTGCCGCTAAGCCTTGCCTTTTCTTCTTGCTTTCTTTTTATCCTTATTTACGATCTTCGACTACCCAGTTTGGAAAGAGTTTAGCTACTCAGAGTTTACAAGCGTTGGGACTACTCTTGGGACTCTTGGGACTCGGACGCGCCTGTTCGCTCCTGATACCCAAAACGGCATCGACTGCACTTCTTCTTCTTGACTCATTTGTCGACGCGTCTTCAGCAACACTGTTCGACTCGGTCGAATATTCTCGTCATCATGGACGTGACTTCACTTCTCAACACGGCGGGCAGCTCGTCGAAACCTCCGAGGACATCTGCATCGCCAGCCATTACAGAAAGCGGCCACACGGTACCGTCATCGGCGCTTCCTACGCCGTCGCCGGAGCGAGCTATTGGACCATCAGAGTATGAAAGAAGCCCGCGACAAAATCCTTCGCTTTGGGGCCCGAGAGGCTACTCGCTCTCGCTGGCTCTCGAACCAAAACCTCGTTCAGGTTCTGTGTTTTCATATCAGGCGGACGGACGAACCGAAACGGAGAGCGATTCTGGACCCTACAACAGTTCAAGAAACAATTCAGTATGCTCTGGCGAAGTTTTTGCCTCTCTAAATTCTCCTCGAACCATTTCTTCCCGCAATCTATTGTACGTACGGCAATTCGACCGTGGAAATTCTCGCTAACAGAAAATAGATCACCACGGTCCAAGCCCGCGCCTCCTGACAAAATAATAATAATAAAGTAAGAATTTCTTGACTCTTTACGATTCTTTGGCTAACAGCGGCAGGCCATTCATCTCACCAGAGCAAAGTGACGCAGAGCATGGGGGGATGGAGCCGAGGAACTCGGCCACAGCCAGCCACAGCAGCCAGTCCACATATGCCTCATCTGCGTCGAGACCGCACTCTCGAGTCTCTTCAGTTACGACAATCGGCGCTCTTCATACCGGAAAGGACGTCACATTGCATCACGCTAGGCGAAATTCGCTGGATCACTCGGCAAACCAAAGAGATTTTCAGCCCACTTCACAAGCAGAAGAGGAGGAATTGTAAGTAACGCTATGACTCACGAATGATTGATTGGCAAGTGTCAAAGCAGACTTTGAAGTTGAATGATGGAAACTACGTGTTCAACGCAACATGGTACAGAAGACAAGTGTTTCTCTGCACGACATCACAACCAAGGCGTCACCTCAATCTCAATGCCGTTGCTAACTTTTACAGCCGCTCATTACAAGCCAATGGCACCCTGGCCAGCAAGCTGCACAAGCGAACCATGTCCGCGCCAGACATCGCTCAGTGCTCCGTGGCCAGGATGCCACGCCACGCCGCGCAGCCCATCATTTCCGAAATCGTCCCCTCGCGGCCCAGCATCGACCAGTCCGCCGAGGACTCGCGTCGGTCGTCCGCGGCCACTGACGCCGGAGGCAACACCGCCGCTGCCTCCTCCGTGAAGCCGCAGCAGCAGCAGCAGCAGGATCAGGAGGCGTACTGCATGTTCGTCAAGGACTGCGACACGGGCTCGCAGCTCCGCAAGGCCATCTCGCACCTGTTTGGCCGCAACAAGGCGTGCACGCTGCGCATCCCCAAGCACGTCTGGGTGTACTACTGCCGCAAGCACTACCAGCGCATCCGCTACCGCAACGCCAAGACGTACCCCCTCAACCAGATGGAGCTCGTCAAGCTGCAGATCCTGCGCCTGCAGGCGTGGAGCGAGGACAACAGGAAGCAGCAGAACGGCGCCTACATCCGCATGTGGACGCTGTCGCTGCGCAAGCGCGAGCAGAGCCGCATCGAGAACGGCAGCGCCGGCGGTGGCATGGCCGACGATGCCAGTGCCGCCGTCAACGACGCCCGCAGCATCGCGGGCACCGCCGTGCCGGAGTGGCTGATTCAGCGTGTCGCCGCGGGCTACACCACAGAGGAGATTCTCGACGTGGCCGAGCGCCTGCACAAGGAGATCAAGGACGGCCTGCTGGCGSAGGATCAGCGCTGTGGAGCCGCACACTTTGGAGGGCGACGCAGCACCAGCGGTTCGTTGGGAGACAGGGACAGCCGGAGGAGTGAGAATAAGGTACGATGTTCGATTGCGCAACAGGTCCAATATCCGAATAATTTATTCTCATATCTTCTGCATTGCCTCATGTATAAATTTCTCACTCGTTTTGACGCGCGTTCTCGCTGCTGATGGGTGGCGAGGTCCTTGTAATAACGTCTGCTATGCGCTAGTTATTCATACTGGTTTTACTGCTTCTGGTAGAGACGCTACCGCTGTTCGTGGCCCGAGGTGGGCGGGTGTTGAATGGTATTCGCTTTTATTGTAATTAGAAGTTTTCCTATCTCCTACGTCAAGGCGAAGAGTTCTCTAGAAAACACCTGTATCCTTCGTTGGCGACAATGTAACAGGAGCACCGCTTCAGACCCTTCCATTGCGAGGCAAGACACCGAAGGCAGCAGGCGAAGCTTTCTCTCACGGTGGCATAACAATCGACAAAGAGCTCTAAGGATTCAATTGACCTGCCTAGAATATAACTACTAGGTAGCACCTGCAGGGTCCCTTGTCGCTAGCGCCAACAAGCACAATCGAGGTTGGCTGGCTGCGCTGCGAAGCAAAGCACCAGTTGTGGAAAAATACCTTGATTATACTTGAAAGAACCGCCCCTTGACGCAAGAATGTCCTACGTACGCTAGTTCTGCTGACAGGATTACCGCTTCGCCTGGGAAGCCGCAAAGCCCGCACTTTCGCTTGTGTTGGGAGGCCAGACAATATAGCCAACGCCGCATATGCTAGTGTCCACTGCACTCCCGCTGGTGAAGCGCTGTGTTGGTAGCACCTCGGCGCCACACCCTGCAGCTCAGAGCCTGATTGCCCCCATCGATGTTGGTAGCAACTTGCATAAGAACGCGAATTCCGCGTTGGTAAACTGCTCTTCAGATTTATCCTACAACTACACTCATCATCATCTTTCTCACACTAGGGTCCTCATCCAATTAAACGCGGAAATTCATACACCAGGTTGTCCTTGGCAGCATCGCTCATCATGGTTGCTGGCCCAGACAGTCGGTTCGGCCCTCAGTTGGTTGGCCATTTCGACTTTACGCTGCTTTTTGGGCAAATCTTTTTCGAAATTGTTCCAGCTACGCTGATGATTTTGGCAACACCGGTTTATGCCAAGATGATTATGAACAAGGCTTCCCAGCAAACGAAGGCCGGCCTCTTACTCTGGGGTAAGATGGCGATTGGCGCCTCTCTGGCTTCAATTTCCGTTGCCAAGACTGTCCTCTGGCAAGTGGCGTCAGAATTGCAATCTCAATGCTCTATCGCTGCTCCTGCCATGACAGTTGTAGCTTCGCTCTTCACTCTGGTCGTTCTCTACGGAGCACACCTGTACAATAAGAGGTTGTCTAGCTTTGTCAGCCTTTTCTTTACACTGACATTGCTTTTGGATATTTCCCTTGCAAGATCCTATTTCATCCGATATGATATGGGCTTTGGAATCTTTCGCTCCATTGCTGCTCTCCAGATTACTGCTATCCTGTTGAAGCTGCTTCTTGTCATCCTCGAGGAGGTACCAAAAACGCCTGTCGTCGGCGAGGTAGCAGGTACTGCGGTTGCTCAATCCGACTTCCGAGTTGGGTTTTGGAATAGAGTGTTGTTCTTCTGGGTCAACACCATGTTATTGCATGGCTTTGGTCACGAGCTGGATGTCGACGGGCTTCCAGAAGTCGACGAGCAGTTGGAATCACGAGTGCTTTTCGACGAGTTTTCGAAGCATTGGCCTTGCTGTACGTAACATCACACTTTCAACGACTTCATCGCGTTACTAACAACTTTAGTGGATAAAACGTCAAAGTATGCGCTGATGCGAGCTTGCCTTCGAACCATTATCTGGAAGTTTCTATTCATGGCGCTACCTCGCCTCTGAAGCAAGCGTGTTTGGCCTCTCCAGAGGCAGCATCTCATCTCTCCCCACACAGTAATCGAATAGACAGGCAAGAAGCAGCTCACCGGGAGGAAACAGTATCTTATTTCGTTACATAATGTAAGAACAATGATTCGTTATAATATAACCATCATAGTCGTGATATTCATGCAGAAATTTTGCATCACTGCACCACTCATTCCAACACTTGAGTACGCCGCTTTGGCTACATTGGATCATCACCTGAAAGTCGGGGCCGTTCGGCAGATTCTATTCTATATCAATAGTACGAGGCATCCTTTGCTCCTGCTGGCAAAATTCGATATTTTGGTACGCTATCGGGTTTCACTGGTTTATAGGTGGTCGTTCAGTCCTCATAATACAAGCTATAGGTCTTGCAGTTGACTTACCAGGAGCGGCGTGTGTCGCTACGCACGCTAAAAGCACACAGATGAGCAGAGGCTTATACATATTGCTCTGGTCGTATATCTAGTGTTTCGGACTTCGGTCCTGAACCTAAGATGTTTGGTTTTTTGGAGGAATTTATGCCAGCATGTGGAAAGGAGCGGGACTGCTTCGCGTTATGAGAGCATTCGGCGTTCGTAGCTGAAAAAAAAAAACATGATGAATGTCGCCGCATCGGCGCTCTCGACTCGCTGGAGTAGCGCGCAGCTCGGGCGCATGTGGCTTGATTTAAGATGCGGTGGGCTACGCCATTGTAGGCATTTATTCCGTCCCTCGCCAGGCGGGGGCTCTATCCATTTACCCACGACCCTGTGACCATAGCAACCTCGTGGTGCATTTGTCCTATCACTACGAGTATGAAAGAAAAACGTCACCGCCAAAATGCCACCGAATTGCGTTTTTTAGACTTTGCATGGTTCTCAGGCCACAGAGTTCGCTGCGTGGCTGGTGCAGGCCGCATCAGCTGGGGGATGCCCCCAACGACGTTGGCAGCGTCGAGAAAACAAGGCTGCAGTGCCAAACTGGCCTTTCCGACAAAGGAAGGTGATGAGACATCGTGGTTACTTGGGACTTTTGTAACACACATGTTTCCTCCAGCACCGCTGTTAGCTGCAAGCGCCTCGGTGGACCGGCGCTATTTCATATGTAGTCCAGAGCCTGCACAATTTCGCTAGTACTGTGCCCACCCCACCACCACTACAGGGTCTCGCACACGACGGTTGGACGGCACGAGAAATGGCGCTGCCATCTGGAGCTAGCAACCTAGCATTGAGACATGAAGGCAGGCCAGTGCAGTGAGATCTTCCGTGTCCAATAAGCGCCGTTTTCCGTTGCACCCCAGACCCGCTTTGTTGGTTGTTGCAAGTTAGGTGCTGCTCGCCATGTAGGAATAAATTGCGTTACGCTGCCGCCTTCACTTTACATCGCTCTTGTCCAACAAGTGAAACCTTAGAAAGACGCCTGTCAAGAAGGATCAATACTGGCTACGACATACAAACCTACACCTCTGTAACACGACTCCCACGTGGAAACCTCAATGATGGCGTCGTTTCCAGACAACGTTTTCGGGCCTAAGCTGGTTGACCAGTTTGACTTTACACTCTTTTTCGAGCAATCAATCTTTGCAATCGTCCCGGACGTCTTTGTTATCCTTGCAACGCCTTTTTATGTATGGCTTGCAAGTAAGCCAGCACGCGTGCGCCCCGGACTACTGCTCTGGCTGAAGATGACTGCTGGGTTGGCGCTGCTTACAGTCGATGCCGCGATCTTGGCGCTGTGGACGAAGATCTCGACTTTTCATTCAGATCTGTCTTTACCAGCAGCCAGTATATCTCTGATCGCGTCGTTCTGTATTTTAGGCATCCTCTATACTGCCGACACTTGCTCGATTCGTCCATCAAGCTTCCTCAGCATATACCTAGGTGTAACTTTGCTGCTCGACATTGTCATTACCAGGTCCTACTTTCGAAGAGATGGGCTACATTCCATTGGATACTTATACATTGTCGTGGTTGTTCTCAAGCTTCTACTCGTTACATTTGAAGAGGTCTCTAAGCGATCTCGGTTCTGCTCAGAGCCACTTCGCTTGTCCGCCTCGAAAGAGTCTACATCAGGCTTTTGGAATCGTGCTGTCTTTGGATGGCTTAATCCCTTCTTGATCTTCGGGTTTAGGACGGATCTGAAGGTTGAGCATCTTCCTGCTATCGATGAAGATTTGCAATGCCTCCAGCAATACGACCGATTCCGTCCCCAATGGAAGCAAAGTAAGTTCTGTCAGATGGGAGACCGCAGTTGGAAGTACTCAAATTTATTCTGACACATAACAGTTAATAAATCCTCCAAATTTGCACTTCCAAAGGCACTTTTACGAACTGTAGCTTGGGATGCTGCGAAAATCCTTCTCCCTCGGCTTGTGTTCGTGGGCCTGACAGTGTCACAGCCATTTTTGCTGTTCAGCGTCGTGCGTGCTGTTAATGGAGGGCTTGGTCCTGAGGAGGCGAGAAGTCTAATTCTTGCTACTGCCATTATTTTTGTCGGTAAAGCTGTAAGTCACCACACCTCATCCGTTTTTCTTCGGCCCAGTCCATATTCTGACGGGAGCGGCTCAGATTGCGCGGTCTGTGTATACACACATGATTTACAAGATAACCACCGGCTCTCGTGGAATACTGATTGTCGCTATTTATGACAAAATGCAGCGGTTGTCAATTGAAGAACTTGAGCAGTCCGCAGCGATTACATTGATGACAACGGGCACGTACGCCGTGGAACAGATGCTTGAGCTACTGTACGACGTTGTCTCCTGTGCTATCCAAGTAGCTCTCGGAGTTTGGGCCCTGAATTTATATATTGGCCCCGTTTGTTTTCTCATGTTTATCCCCGGCATAGGTATGTGATGACGAATAGTTGCAACTGCTACTATACTGATCCAGAGCATTGCAGTTTCATTTGTGGCATCTCATTACATTGGCAGCGCTGCAGTTACAACTAGGGCTGCTTGGAATCTAGAGATGGAATCACGTGTTGCAGCTACGTCGAATGTTCTAGCACAGATTAAAAACATCAAAGCCATGGGACTTTCCACCATGATCACGGAGCATCTTCAAGACAAGCGACGTCATGAGGTCAAAGTATCTTTGAAGGAGCGAAACACACGAATTTGGCTTTGGGGGTTCCGTGAGTAGTCTGATGTGGTACGCATGTAAGTGGGACTAACTATGAGCTAGATTCGCTTGGCCGCGTGCTACCACCACTTATAGTCTTGGCTGGTGCGAATTTCTGGACACGAGCTTCGAACCCCTTAGATGTTGCAGAGGTCTTTACTGTCGTTTCAATCTCAATCATCGCTGCCGAGCCGTTTCAAACCCTGCTAGCAAGCTTCGTCCAATGGGCGTCCGGCCTTGCCTCTATTCGTCGAATTCAGGACTTCCTCTGTTTAGAGGAACTACAAGATACACGCTTCACAACTGAGATACCTTGGGAAGAGTTTGACATCGTGCCTGGAGAGAAGCGGCAGCTTGTGTCTTCCAAAGCGTCACCAACTTCCACGGCAGTGCGCTTCGAGTCTGTCACAGTCATGTCTCCAGTCACAGGGCCTATTCTCAAGGAGGTTAGCATATCCATCCCTTGGGGCAAGCTTGCTATACTTTGGGGTCCGATTGCTAGCGGCAAATCAACTTTGCTGCGTTGCGTCCTTGGCGAAACAAAGCTGGGTTCGGGCACGGTCTCTGTGGGAACCAAATCCATTGGCTACTGCAATCAGCAATCATGGATCAGAAACCGAACTCTCAGAGAGAACATCACGGGTGTTCTTGAATATGTCGAGGTGTGGTATTGGGAAGTTGTTGTGGCTTGTAGACTCGATGTTGACATCAGTACTATGGCGCACGGCGACCAGGTCGTGACTGGCACAGGTGGCTGCAATCTCAGCGGTGGCCAGAAGCAACGTGTGGTACGTATCCAAGACTAGCTGATATGGAGCCGGCATTTACTAATGTTCGTGGCATAGAGCTTAGCTCGTTCCGTCTATGAACAAAAAGATATCCTGGTCATCGACGACGTGTTCAGCGCGTTGGATCCAGAAACTTCTCGGCAAATCTTCCGAAACTTGTTTGGACCTGGAGGTCTTGTACGCCGGTGGGGCTGCACAGTTATCATGACAACAAATCAATGTGAATTATTTCAAAATAAAATCTAGCGTGCATTTACAACTGACTTTACCCCTCTCAGTGGAATTTCTTGATGGTGCAGACCTGGTTTTCCAACTCCAAAAGGGCGGGCATGTTGAACAGCAGCCAGTCGGCGCTCCACCCGGCACAGCTGGCCCAAGCCTGGAAAGCGACGATGAGAAGAACGAAACTGAAATAAACAATACCAAAATCCAAAATGAAAATCCTGATCGCAACAGGGAAATGGAGGGCGAGAGTGGTGTTGAGCCATCTGCTGCCGAACCAAAGACAGAACTGCCATTGGTAAAGCCCTCAACGAAGGACTTTGACCTCGATAACGCGCGAGCGATGAAACACCACGGCGATTGGAGTTTGTATGGTTACTATCTGGGGGCTGCTGGTGCCTTGATTGTCATTTTCTGGGTCGGTTTTGTCATCATTTGCACCGTTGCAGCGGAACTCCCTAGTAAGTCTTGGTCAATTGCCAAGTCGGCGACCGATGCACTAACGCGAGCAGTCATCTTCATAAAAATCTGGTACGGGAAAGATCCGAATAACACATCTTACTTTTACGGCTATGTGGGACTCTCTGTTGCAACAATCGCCCTACATACCCTGAATGGAGTGTAAGTTTGCCCCTCGGCAAACTGGTTCTGTATATTTCTCACACAACACAGAATTTTCTTTTACCAAGTTCTACCAAAGTGCTCGGAGGAAATGCATCTAAGGCTAGCAAAAACGACTATGTTGTAAGTCTACTATCCAGTCCGAAGCGAGTTGCAATGCTGATGATGCAAAAGCGCCTCGCCTCAATACCTCAGCCAAACTGATGTTGGCCAACTTCTAAATCGGTATGTCTCGTCGCGTATTATATCGGCGTGTCTAGAATCTGCCGACTAGACTTCTTGTACTTCGACTAACAGCCCTAGCTTTGGACAAGATGTCTTCCTCACCTCACAGTATTTGCCCATCGTCATGACTCAGACTTTCTACAGTATAGTCCACAAATATTTCCCCAACTGTCTTGGCTCTTTATTCCTAACCTCTTATAGCGTTCTTTTCTGCTCTTGTGGAAATCGGAATCATCGCCTCGGGTTCTAAATATACCGCGCCGATTATGATATTCCTGGCCCTGGTCATTTACGCGCTTCAATTCTTCTACCTTCGCACTTCGCGCCAACTTCGACTTCTGGAACTCGAATCAGCTGCTGATCTGTATACACACTACAGTGAGACGAGCAGTGGCATTCACCTTATTCGCAGTTTTCAATGGCAGCAGAAGTTTTTAATGCAGCTTTCTACCTTGCTGGATAGGTCCCAACGGCCGTATTATACTCTTTTCTGCTGCCAGCGCTGGCTCAGCACAGGATTGGATTTCACAGCTGCCGCTGCGGCACTGGTTTTGGTTAGTGTCTGTGTTCTACTTCCCGATGAAGTATCCGCTGGCGGGGTCGCGCTCGCATTAATCAACATTATCTCATTTAACGAATCCGCTTCGTTTCTTGTCGTTAGTTGGACCAACTTAGAGACTGGTCTCGGCGCTGTAGCGCGTATAAAACGCTTTTGTGCTGAGACTCCATGCGAACAAGATGATCTCTCTGGCGCCTCAGCAGCTGATGAGCATCGGGCAAACAGCGGACGCCTGAACTTTGATGGTGTTACAACGACTTACCAGTATGTGGCCGTGGAATCTTTTATCTCATTATCGTACAAGTGCAATACTAATGAATTGTAGAATGGATGATGGTAGCGTGCAAAAGGCGTTGGATAACGTCACCTTCACCGTACTTCCTGGAACAAAGGTCGCTATTAGTGGCCGAACTGGCTGGTACGTTATTCGCGACAAAAACAGAAGCATTATACTAATACATACAATTATAGCGGTAAATCGTCAATGCTGATGACGCTTTTACGTATGACTGAGTTCACAGGCACTGTCAGGATTGGCGGTCAAGATTCCCGGACCATCTCACGAGAGGTTCTTCGGTCGCGAATCACCACGCTGACTCAAGACGGTGTTGAGCTCAAGGGCTCCGTACGTTTTAACCTCTACCCTTTCCTGGGCACCCAGCCAGAAGAAGATCTAATCACTTCTACTTTACAATCCGTGGGAATATGGGACCACATTAGCCAACATGGCGGCATTGACAAGAACCTCTCGTCGATGGAGTTCTCTGTCAGTCAGAAGCAACTGCTCTTTCTGGCTCGTGGTATACTACACCAGAAAACTCTAAATACCAAAATCGTCATCATGGACGAGGCAACGAGCGCGATGGACAACCAAATAGATGATACTTTACAAGAATTGTTGGACAAGACCTTCGCTGGCTGCACGATCCTACAGATTGCGCACCGCGCGGATACATTTCGTAACATTGGCTTGCAGATACGATTGGAGCATGGCCAATTAGTTTCTGTCCCGCGAAACGAACCCGCATGAGTAGCCGAGCGCAGTTCAATTCCCTATCTAGTTTGTAGCCTTCATTAGCTTAATCAAATGTGTTAAATCCCGCCTCGCTTCGAATTTTGGGAACACCTGCATCTTAGCACAGTGAAGTTGGTCCAGCATCTGTCTGCCATACCCTGCCATCCCGCCCAACCAGCCAGGGCCTTGCGTATGCTTTTGGGCCCGCGCCAGTAGCGTCGACGCTACAGAGCCTTACTTCGTTTCCGCCAGTGAGTGGGAGGCTTGAGCGCCACAATATGCATTCGCGGATGTGGGCTCACCACCGCTGAAATGAGGTAGAGTTCCCGCCTAACAACGTTTTTTTTGCGATCATCCCTCATTGTAGAGTCCTTCGTGACCGACAGATATTCAGCGTCGTTTTTAAGAAGCGAAATAGTCTCTAGTATGGACAATACATATGCTTCGATAATATCGTCTTCGATATGTATGCCATGCTTATGGTAGCTGTCGCGACGAAGCTGCAGCATAGAAATGTTGGCCCGGCCTGGCACAACCCTCTCATCTACCCTCCCACTAACCGCTGAGAGAAGGCAAGATGGGTAGGAAAAGAGACAGCCCCAATTTCTATTCGTAGTTGTTGATATTTTGAGGAGGTGCCAAATTTTCTCTAGTAAAGCAGGTCCATTTGTAGCTTGCTTCCAGCCGACGGGCTGTTGAAAAGCGCTCGCTTGTATTCAACGGCGGTTTCTGGGCCGGCCGGGCGCCCTGAGTCTGGTCGCTCGCGCTGACTTAGCTGGCGGCCAGCGTGTAATTGCAAGCCTCGTTGTTTCGGGCAGGTAAATGAAGAAGCACATGCAACTGGGTACTTTTGTAAAGTACTACCCTTGCTGCACAAATCATATCCGCTTGTCGACCCTGATTGCTCGTCGTATTTCTAGGCAGCCCATGCACTCTGGGCGTTGGTACCCGTGCTGTTGACAATCTCTGCGCCATACTGGCACCGTCATGAGTTACGTGTGCCTCAGCTTGCAGCGTCGAGCGCGCTACTCTGCCCCGCAGTAACATCGTTCCTCTGGACTTCGGCCTGGCCCTGGCTCTATGTTTGTAGGAGGCCAGCGAAGCAAGCCGTCCAGTCAATCCTTGTCAGCCACCCTTCCCCAAAGAGCGGCGCCTGCGTCCGATTTCGAGCTCGTCCAATGAAGCCGCCTGTTCACATACAAGATCCACTATGTTGGTTGTGCACCCAGATGCACACCAGTATAAAGAACGGTTGGCCATACTCCCACCCTATTCACGCATTTGCTCTCTCGACCTTAATGTTTACAGGAGCAGATTTGAATTAAGCCCCGGATCGTGAGTATCAAACATCACATTCCATACACAAACCTCCCCGGCCAGACGACAGAAGCAAGCATGCTCTCGCCTCTGGATAGCCAATTTGGCCCCCAACTGGCTGGCCAGTTCGATTTCACGCTGTTGTTCGAGCATGTCATGTTTACAATAGTGCCTGGAGTCGTCGCAATCCTCGCCATTCCATTTTATCTCAACATCGCCCTACGTCAAATCCGCAAGGTGCGACCGGGTATTCTTTTGTGGCTTAAATTAGTGGTTGGCTTGGCGCTTCTCGCCACGCACATCGCGAGCCTTGCCCTGTGGCAGCAAGCCTCTCTTCGCTCAGAAATTGCAACAACGGCGGCTGTCATATCTCTTGTTACTTCCCTCTGCATTCTGGTCGTCTTGTACATTGCCCACATCTATTCTCTCCAGCCATCCGCGCTTTTGAGCATTTTTCTCACGATAACAGCGCTCCTCGACATTACAAAAACTCGTTCATACTTCCGCCGAGATGACATGGAAGCGATTGGCAGCCTCCAAATTTCCATCACTATTCTGAAGTTTGTTCTCATCATCTTTGAGGAACTGTCGAAGCGTAGTTTATTTTACGCAGAGCAGCTCCGTTCCCGCGTTGCGAAAGAAACAGCGTCCGGTTTCTGGAATCGTTATGTATTTGGCTGGCTCAATTCTCTGCTATTATTTGGATATAAAAATGATTTGACGATCGATAATCTCCCAAACCTCGACGAAGACTTCAACTCAATGAAGCTATACGATCAGTTCACACCGAAGTGGAACCGAGGTTGGTAACCCAGTGTAAATCCCCCGTCGCAATGGCAATGTTAACTTGCTACAGTGAACAAGACCTCTACGCTCGGCCTTTTAGTAGCATTGGTATGGACAACACCTTGGCAAGCTTTCAAGATTATCATACCACGCCTCGTCTTTGTTGGCCTCTTGTTCTCACAGCCATTCCTGCTTTTTCGAATCGTCTCTGCCGTTCAGAAGGGGGAGAGGGATGAGGAAGCACACGCGCTAATTGGCGCCACCGCATTCATTTTTATCGGTATTGCGGTTCGTTAAATCCAAACCCAATTTGATTTGCGCATACTGACTATTTGGTAGATCTCGCGAGTCCTCTATGAGCACGCTAGTTACCGTCTTCTTACGTCGGTGAGAGGAACACTCATCGTCGCCATCTACGATAAAATGCACCGTCTCCCAAAAGAAAAGCTGGACGAATTGGCTTCAATCACGTTGATGACGACCGATGTGCCTGCTGTTGAAGATATGATGCGTCTTCAGTACGAGATATGGTCATCTACCATCCTGGTGGGACTAGGTCTTTGGTCCCTGTACCTATTTGTTGGGCCAGCTTGCTTCCTTATGCTTACCCCAGGCATATGTAAGCCATTAATTTCCAGTTTACTATATTCAGCTAATTGTGTGATAGATTCGTTCTTTGCTTCACGTTGCCTCGGCAAATTTCTTGTCGTCGCCCGACGAGCTTGGAATGAGGAAATGGAGTCTCGTGTTGCGGCCACCTCAAATATCCTTGCTCAAATCAAAGGCATAAAATCTATGGGTTTATCAAATGCCATTCTAGAATTTATTCAGGAAAAGCGACAAAAAGAAGTTGAAGTCTCGCTTCGAGATCGGCGTACTCGTATTTGGGTGATCGGATCCTGTACATTGAAATGACACATAATATGTCTTCAGTCTTCTAACCTTTGCCAGCCTCTTTGACATCTGTTCTGTCTCCCATCCTCGTGCTTGCTGGGGCCATATTCTGGACTCGCGTCACTAATCCTCTTGGCGTTGCTGATATCTTCACGGTTCTCGCGATCGTCAATATTGCATCATCGCCATTTATCACACTGCTGCACAGTGCGGCTCAATGGTCCGCTGGTTTTGCATCACTTCAGCGTATCCGGGAATTTCTTGTTTTGGAAGATCATGAAGATCCTCGAATAAGCCTCAGTGCTTCTGCAGCGCCAGTTGCCCCAAGTGCTGGAAGTGAGAAGACTACGGTTGATCCATCAAGATCGGAGAAAATGCCGTTTGCCGTTCATTTCGACCTCGTCACGGTTACTTCAAAGATAGTAGGGCCGATTCTCAAGGAAGTCAATCTTCGAATCCCATGGGGTGCACTGGCGATGCTGCGCGGCCCGGTTAATTCTGGCAAGTCCACCTTCTTAAAATGCATTATAGGAGAAACCATGGCAGATTCCGGTGTTGTGCGCGTTGGTACCAAATCTATTGCGTATTGCAGCCAAGGCTCGTGGATTCAGAATCAGACTGTTCGAAACAACATCACAGGGGTATTGGATTTTATTGAAGCGTGGTACCGTGAAGTGTTAGCAGGCTGCGCCCTTGACGTCGATATCCTGGCCTGGACGAACGGTGACCTGTTTATGACCGGAACAGGGGGGTGCAACTTAAGTGGTGGCCAAAAGCAACGAGTGGTAAGAGATGTTTAACAATATATTAGAGCTATATATCGAGATTCGATGCTGACGGCTGCTGCTATTTAGGGCCTTGCCCGGGCCGTCTACGCACGGGCAGAGATTATGGTTGTTGATGATGTTCTCAGTGCGCTGGATCCAGAAACAGCTCGATCTGTTTTTGCCAATCTATTTGGAAAGGATGGGCTTGTACATCGCTGGAATTGTACTGTTATTATGACCACAAATCAAGGTGAGTACATTTACGCTTGAATCACCGACGGTGCAAGTAGTGGGACTGATACTAGCCGCAAGATCAACTTCTGGACAATGCAAATATTATCTTCCGGCTACACAAGGGGGGCAAAGTCGAAGAACAGGAACCCGACCTTTCGAATGAGGCCTCCCTGGCCGGGAGTGTCACCGAGGAGCAACAACCGGACCATGGCAACAGCGAATGCAGTGACGCGGCCCCCAACGAACCAAACACAACCGAGACTGAGGTGCAGGATACTCAACTTCCGTATGTGAAGCCAACCACTGAAAACCTGGAGCTGTTGAGCGCAGGAGAAGGGAGGAAATATGGGGACTGGTCCCTCTACGGCTATTTCTTCGCATCGACGAAGCTCAGTTGGCTCATTTCCTCACTATGCCTCATTGCGGTTGCCACAACTGTCGAGTTGATGCCCAGTATGTCGCTTAGCCTAAATGAAGCCCACGCCTCTCTCTGAACTAACAACTGTGCGCAGAAATATTCGTGCGAATTTGGTACAGCACAAACGCTAATAGCCGGTATTACTTCATTGGCTAAGTTGCCATCTCAGCTGGAGTTGTCGTATTCAACAGTTTGGCTAGCGCGTATGAACCATAGACCCGATTGTGAAAGTCCTTGATGATGCTAACAATTCTCAGTCACTACTTAATCCAGCTTGTCCCTCGCTCATCTGAGGAGCTGCACCTTAGAATTGCGAAAACTGCCATCTTGTAAGAGGATGTTTCTCCAAAATGCTCGAATCTAAAGCTAAATCGAACTTCTAAGTGCTACACTGCAATATTTAAGTTAAGTTGATTCTGGTGTATTGCTGAACAGGCAAGACCAATCTCTCAAGCCACATTCTCATGCACTAACCATAGGATAGATTCAGCCAAGACATGTCTTTGACATCGCGCAATCTTCCCGTCGCATTTCTGCAATTTGCTTTTGGTAACTCCCTAATAGGCAATTTCAAGATGTTTTACTAACAACTCTTAGCCGTATTTACTATATTGATCGAAGTTGCCGTCATCGCGGCCGGGTCATCCTATGCCTCTCCGATCATCGTCCTCATACTTCTACTCCTCTACGGCATCCAGTTTTTCTACTTGCGTACCTCGCTTCAACTACGATTGTTGGAATTAGAATCTACATCAAACCTGATCACGCTTTTCACAGAGACCAGCGCCGGAATTCATCATATACGAAGCTTTCAATGGCAACAGCAGTTTATGGACCGCTTATATTATGCGCTAAGCAAGTCACAAAAGCCAGTTTACGTCATGTTTTGTTGCCAGCGCTGGCTCACAGTCGTGCTGGATCTCACCGTGGCAGTTGCGTCAATTATTCTGGTTGCCATTTCCGTCGATGTCCCAGTTGGCGGCGTTTCGGGTGCCGGAGTAGGCCTGGCACTTCTGGCCCTCATCAGTTTCAGCGAAAATGCCTCGCACTTGATACAAATCTGGACTGCTTTCGAAATTTCGTTAGGGGCCATTTCACGTATCAGAACATTCTGCAGTGAAACGCCACTAGAGAAAGACGCTATAGCTGAACCAGATGTTACCCCAAATTGGCCAAACGCTGGTTATCTAGAGTTCAATTGCGTAAGCGCCAGGTATCAGTCAGTCAAACAGATGTTTGAAACTAGGTTTATTATGATTCTAATAAATATACAGGGCTGAAGATGGAACTTCTCAGAAGGCTCTCAACGATGTCAGCCTGACAATCCGTCCGGGCGACAAGGTAGGCATCAGCCGCCGCACTGGCAGGTATGCACTGTACTATTATAACATTTTAGCATATTCTTGTTTCTGGTGTGCTTCGATCAGTGGTAAATCGTCTATCTTCATGACCATTCTCCGGATGGTCGAGTTCACCGGGACCATTACCATCGATGGCCGAATCTTGACAACCGTTCCTCGTGAGCATCTTCGTTCACGGATCACCACCTTCACACAAGACGGTCTCGAGCTACAAGGTTCATTACGGTTCAATCTCTATCCATTTGCTGGATCGAGTCCTGACGATGAGCTCATCGAAAGTGTCCTTCAATCTTTGGGCCTCTGGGAACACATTCAAAGCCATGGAGGTTTCGACGGTGATATTATCGACATGGGATTCTCCGTTAGTCAGAAGCAGAAACTATCTTTGGCTCGCGGCATCCTGCATCAGAAGACTCACGATACTCGAACCATCCTTGTCGACGAGGCAACTAGTGCTATGGATGGGGAGGCGAATGCTGAGCTACAGCGCGTACTAGAAGAAGTATTTGCGGATTGTACTGTTTTACAAATTGCGCACCGAGAGGACTCATTTCGCGCAGCTACTTTACTGGTGAAATTAGAGGCTGGACAATTGGTTAGTGCGGTGAGGGTTTGATAGGGACGTGGAAATGGCAGGGTATGTGGTACGCAGTTAGAGTGGAGTGTTTTTTAAGGGGGGAATCGCTTGCGCTACTTGCATTAGACTGTTGATCGCGAAGTTTGAAATATGTTTTGATGCAAGTCATATCATGCTATTGCATACTCAATTATACTAGCCAACTGCGTCAGGTCTCAAGTACAAGCAAAAGTGTTCAATCCGTAGCGTGTGAGCCGTGGCTGGTTCTGCGCTGAGGACACGCCTGTACCTGCGCCACCAGCAGTCATAATAGTTCGACAAAACAGAATAAGCGCCTCATACCAAGCCTTGCGAGTCTTGGTCTGGATCTTCCATTTCCAACAAAAAGCAGGAAATTTTTAAAACTGTCCGCGTGGTGGCTGCCCCGCGGAAACTTGCCCCATCTCTCTCCAGTCATCCAATGCGGGGTGGCTCTGAGTCAACCGCCCAAATAGGCAAGTGACTCATTGTAAAAGTCTCCATTCCCAACTTCAATGCCTCTCCATTGGACACATCAGCGCGGGAGCTAGTAGGGGGGAAAATTGGGATACGATTTGTTGAAGCAGAGATTTCTTTTCTCCAACTTGTAGATCCCCTGGAGTTGTAAGCTACGAGATAGCGCGGCGGACAGGTATATGAAGGGGCGGTGCGCACCGCAACATCTTTCGGATTGTCAATCACAAGCTACACAAGCCAATTCATCTCTACATTGCGCATTGCATCTTCTTGTGTTTACGAACTTCACCATGACGGGAATAGCCAGTAGTAGCGGCAGCTCTTGCGGCGTCTGCAGCCTTACCTTTGACAATGTCGGCGCATTCCGCCAGCACGCCAAATCGCCAGAGCAGTACGTACCACATGCTCAATCTGCCGTACCATTACCCCAGCTTGCTAACAGCAACAGCGTCGCCAATCTCCGACGAAAAGCTGCGCAGTCTGGCGCCGAGATTCGCGCCACGGCCGACAGCGAATCTGATAGCAGCGCGCCATACTCGACCTCCGGTAGCGATGAGTCCGAATCGGAGCCGG